>CM068321.1:1292256-1414756 GCA_034766995.1 Acanthacorydalis orientalis | reverse complement strand
GAACGCCTTGGCGATTTCAAGCAGGACCATGCCCGTGTAGTTTCTGCCGTATCTGCCGGTGATCATTTCGACGATCCTGACCAGCCGGAGAACCGTCGAGTGCTTGCCCCGGAAGCCGAACTGCTCCGGCCTAATCGTTTTGGCGACCTCTTCATGCTCGTGGACGCGTCTCAGCACGACGTTCTCCAGCACCTTGCTGGCGACGGGCAAGAGGCTGATGGACCGATAGCTGGCCACCTCGTCGCCTCGCTTGCCGACCTTGCGCACGGCCATGATCTTGGCATGCTTCCACATCGAGGGAACGTATCCGAGCCTCAGAACCGCGTTACAGATGTTGGTGAGCGCGTCCAGCCCCCTGATCGGAAGCTGTCGCAGCGCCCTGTTCTGGATGCCGTCGTCGCCGAGGGCCTTGTGGGCCTTCATGCCATTGATAATGGTGCGGACCTCCCGGGGCGATGTACAGACGATGCTCTCGGCATCGGGGCCGAGCGACGACCGCCATCTGGCGACCGCGTCCTCGACCACGACCGTAGTGGCGGGATCGGCAGCGATCCGCTCTGTAACGCGGTGGGCTCCCTCCAAGTGGGACGACAGGAGTTCGGCTTTGCCGGCGTTGCTGCAGACAATCACGTTCGGCGTGTCAGTCTTGAGGGGCGGGAGGGTCTCCTGCCTGGAGCGCCTGATCCTACCGACCAGGCTCCAGACGTTCCCTCTGCACTCCGACACCTGGGCCAGTCTGCTCTTCCATTGAGCGTTACGTAACACGTTCACTTCTTTTGTGATCCGCTCGGATATACGGTTCCGGATTAGCCGGTACTCGTCGCTCCGAGTCCTCTGCCAGAGCCTACATGCCATATTTCTCGTGGCGATCATCTCGCGTACGTCCGGCGGGAGCGGCACATTGTTCGCGCGCCTCGTCTTCCTCGGAACGGACGCCTGTAGCGCCGCCTGGACGCTCGCGGTGAGGTCCTCGACCGCCTCATGGAGCTCGTCGACCGTGGCGCAGTGAGCATCGGCGCGGACACTGCCCTGAATCATGGTCTCGTAACGGGACCAGTCAGCCTCGTCGTAGTCGAGGTACGTGCGCGGGCGTCTGACGACCGACGTCAGGATCCTCGCGACGACAGGATTGTGGTCGGACGACAGGTCCGATAGCGATTCGACGTGCTCGACACCCACGCTCTTGACGAGAAAGATGTCAAGGATCGACGGTCGAGCTCTACTGCGATGGCACGTAGGTTCGTCTGGCGCGACGATCTTGATGTTGCATCTCTCGACGTGCGTCAGCAGGTCGCTGCCAGCAGGGTTGGACTGGTGACAGTTCCATATCGTGTGCTTCGCATTGAAGTCGCCGCCCAAGATGACGCGGCCCGACAGACCCATGATACTGTCGAAGTCGACAGTCGAGAGCGGGTCCTTGGGGCTGCGATACGACGCGGCTACCAAGATCTTGGCGGGGGTGCACAGCATAACGACGATCGTCTGCAGCGAGTCGAGCTCGGGGACACTGACCTGGTACTGGTCAATATCCTGCTTGACGTAAATGAAAACACCCCCGCCACGATTGCCGGGCTTGGGCGAGTGGTAGGCACGAAACCCGTCGATGTTGACGCGCGGGCAATGTTCTCTGTTCTCAATGGTCCTTGAGCTTGGTTTCTATCACCAGCACAGCGTCGATGTCCCGATGACGCACGAACGCACTGAGTTCCGGGGCCCGCTTCGTTCGGCCATTGGCGTTCCACAACGCGATGTCGATTTTTCGATCGGATGGGGCTCGTCTATCCATCGATCTTGCTAATAAATCGACAAAAAATCTGGAATTTATCCGCCTTGGTGACGGCGGTCCTCAGCTTCTCGCGAAGCTGGCCAACGAGCTCCATCATTTCATCGACGTCACACACGTCGTTAACGTCAAAAATGGCCTCGGCAAGCGCCAGGGTCCTGTTCACGCGTTCCGGGCAGACCATCTGCGTATGGACGGGTGGCTGCTGAGCCGGCGACGGCAACGAGTTGACCCACGCACTCGTTCTCGGCATCGGGGCGTTGACGTATCTGGCCCTGTTATTTCTAATCTCAGGAAAGTGACCACCCTGAAATCCCTTGGCTTCGTGCCTCTTGTTGAGGAACTTCTGTTTCAAGAACGCCCTGCGTTCCTGTTCCTTGATATGTGCCAGGTAGCCCCGGAAGTTGGCGGTGTGGTCACCGTCACAATTGCAGCATTTGGCAGGCGTCTCCTTCGGTTTCGGGCAGTCACGCGACTCGTGACCTGCACCGCACTTGACGCAACGCGACATGATATTACACTTTCGGGCCGCATGCCCGAACCGCTGACACCGGTAGCACTGGGTGATGCTACCCTTAGATGTATATGTCTCCCAGTAAACACGTGTTGAACAGCTGAGGTATCTTCTGTACCTCAGCCATCTTAGTATTAGGTTTGAAGCCCACAATGTAGATGGGGCGGACTTCTTGTAGGGTGTACGGGATCGACCTGACCCGCGTAATAGGCACCCTAGCGTACTTGCTGCATGCGATCTCCTCAATCAGCTCCTTGTCGGTGATACCCGGCGGGAGCCCCTTCAAGATGACATTCAGCTCCTTCTGACCGTGCGGAGTGAACGTATGATACTCCGCCTTACCCTTCTGCAGGATGCGAAGTATCTCGTTGTATACGGCCATATTGTCAGAGATGGTCTGGCCGGTGAGGGTGGTGTTTAGGTGGTAGGACCCCTTGGTCCCGGACTTTGCGAGCATCGAGTTCATGTTCGCAATAAATCCTGTGTGGCGGTCAAAGACATAGTGGAGTATGATTGGCGGGATGCGCTCTTTGGTAGCCGCGGCGGCCGCCTCGAGGATCGGCTCGGCGTTGGCGAGCGGCACGAAGGAGATGGACACGACGGTGACCGTTGATTTGGCCCTCCTCCGGACCTTGGCCGGCGAGTCAGGATTGCTCGTGCGGCGCGACCTCTTTCGCTGTTCCATCCACGTGTAGTCACCATCGCAAGCGATCTCGACCGGCGACGGGTCGGGTACGCCCGAGGGGGCGGGGCCGGAAGGCGCGGCCGGACAGGGCGCCGGGACGACACCCGACGACGAGACCCGAACGGACGGCCCTGCAGTAGCGGAGCCAGACACTTGCACTGCACTGACGACTGATTGGCCTGTATGGGCATCCCCCACGTCCAAGGCACTGGACGCGGGGGCGGCGGCGCTAATAGCGTCCATCGCACTCACTGGCTCGCGCTGGGGTGGACACCCACAGCGCGAGTCGGAACACAAATGTACACAGTCACTAGGCGCAGCACAGAGCCACTGATATCGTCACTAATAACACAAGGAAGAATGAGTTTTTTTTTTGGACAGTTTTTAGTTTTTGTCTGATATTTTTGTCCAATCTCGGTTTTTCCAATCTAGGTTTTTGTCTGATATTGGTACCAATCTCGGTATTCTTGAGGCGAGTTGTCGAGCCTTGGGATTAAATCCCTATTATCTAGACTTTAACATGTATTTTTAGCAATCTTGCTGTTTTCTGGTCCAAATCTTGAGTTTTTCGCTAGGAAAATTTTCAAAAACCTAGTTGACCTGTCTCGACGAGTAGAGGTCACTCACCTCCTTCCCGTTGCATATATCTTCCAACTATCACGAACGAAACAAAACAAACGCCCGTACAACAATTAACGAATGTTGTATAACAATTAACTGACCGGGGTATGTATAACTTTTCTTTAACTCTTGTGTTGGTCGTCGGTGGTTCCGCTCCGGCTCCCCTGCGAGGTGTTGACTTCTTCATCGCGGACTTCTAGCCGTTGCCGCCTCCAGGTGTCGGATGCAGGAACGTGCTGGGGCTGAGGTAAATCTTGGGTCTGCATCTTCTAGTACAGCTCCTCGGTCTCAGCCAGGGTCTCTTAAAATTGGCTGTGTCCATTTTATTTATTATAGTGTTCTCGTGCGGTTTCCTCTTGTAGAAGTTTTTGCTCATCCTGATTATGTATGCTTTGAGATATTCTATCTCGGCTTCTTCATGTAATTCAGCTGCGGGATAGTCATAATCTTTGTTAACGCCATACGTAAAAATTTGTTCTGCTGTCGTTGCAGTATTTTCATATTCGTTCTTCTTGTTCTTCGCCAGATCGGAGCTGCATAGGTCATCATCGATCTGATTACCGATGTGTACAACAATTTCTTGTTATCTGTACTCAAATGATTGTCCCTGGCCATCAGGCCGTTCAGTTTTGCAGCCACTGCTCTGGTCCTCTTCGTCACATTGTAGAGGTGTTCGTTGTATAACAGTTTTCTATCGAATTGGACTCCGAGATATTTTACGGATTTCTTCCAATCGATGGGCGTTCCATTCATAATGATTATACCTGGATTTGGGCTGTTGATCTTTGTGTCAAAGATGATTGCCTCTGTCTTGGCCCCATTCACCTTCAGCTTCCATTTGTCGAAGTATTTCACCAGACTGTCTATGTCCTCCTGGAGTCGGTTCCTCATGGCTTCTAAATTGAAGCCCGTCGAATACATGGCTGTATCATCCGCGTACAGAGCCATGTTCGTTTTTACATCTCTCCTTATGTCGTTGATGTAATATGTGAATAGGACTGGCCCGAGTATCGAGCCTTGCGGTACTCCTGCTCGAATTTGTTTTTCCGTGGAATTCTTTCCATTGACTTCGACAATAAAAGTCCTGTTTCTCAGGTACTTATCTATAATCTTCACCAGGTACATTGGTAATCGATTCGCGATTAACTTATATATCAGGCCATCATGCCATACAGTGTCGAATGCCTTCTCTATGTCCAATAGTAACATGGACGTGCGGTATCCCCTCCGGAAACCCTTCATGACGTGCTCAGCGATCCTCGTCAGCTGATGCATCGTGGCATGCCCTTTACGGAACCCAAATTGCTCCGGAACTATGTTCCTGCAGGATTCCTTATGCGCTGTTATTCTGTTTAGTAATATCCTCTCGAACTCCTTGCTTAGAGTTGGAAGCAGATCGGTCGGTAGCTAGCGACCTCTTCTGCTTTCTTGCCTGGTTTCTTGAATGCCAATATCTTGGCAAACTTCCATTGCTCCGGGAAGTGACTTGTCCTTATTGCAGCATTGTATATTTCTGTTAGTGCTACCAATCCCTTCTGCGGTAAATATTGTAGCACCAGGTTCTGTATTCCATCTATTCCTGGCGTCTTCCTAGGTCGGAATTTTCTAATGGCACCGTGTACTTCAGCTGAAGACGGTACAATCTGATCGTCTTCTTCAGGCTCGTCGTCTTCATGGCGAGTCCTCCACGCATCGATGAGTCTTTTCAGTTGAACGGTGTCTTCAGGGCTTCCTAGGTTCTCCCGCACTCTGTGCGCGTTCTCGAAATGTAATGCTATTTCTTCCGCTCTCTCTTCGTCGGAATATAGGTACGTGCCGTCTTACTTCTTCAATGGCGGCATAACTTCTCTCTTGCTATTCTGGACGACTCGGAGGGTTTTCCAGATGCTGTTATCTTTAACATTAGCTCGGGCCAGTCTCTCTTTCCAAAGCTCGTTCTTGGCTTGGATAATCTCCTGTCTTATCTCCCCCGAGAGCCGATTCCTCAGCCTCTTCATTTCCAAACTGCCTGTTCGCTGCCATCGTCTTCTTACTGCGGCGCGAAGTTTGATCTTTCTGATCAGTTCATCCGTAAGTTTCAGATTATTGGCTCTCATTGATTTTTCAAGAATGCACTCACGCATTCCTGACTGGATGTTATCAATTAACTCCAGTGCGGTCTCCTGTATTTCTTCGGACGATTTTAAGTTCGGTCATATCTGGACATTTGCATTTATGTGGTCTTTAAATCCTGACCAGTCTGCATTCTCGTAGTCTAGCACGGTTCTCTTTATCTTTGCCACATTCGTGCTGACCTGCATAATGACTGGATTATGGTCGGAGCTCAGATCGAGCAGTGTGTTGATCTGCTCCACTGGTAGATTTTGAACCAGCGCCAAATCCAGCGTGGACGACCTGGCTTTGCTTATATAGCATGTCGGCTTCTGCGGAAATTTTTACTTTAAGAAAATAATTACAAATATGAAAATACAAAGCTTAGTAAAAATATCGCAAGACCAAAGTGTAGAAATTAAAAACAAAACTAACATAAGATATTAAAAAAAAAAAACAGTTAAAATATGGTACATTAACAATTTACAACAAATTAAAAATCCTTGTTCTTATTCAGCAATTTCTTCAGCTAGGTGTTGAACCAGGATCGGCGCTGCCGCTGGTGGAGGCGGGGTATTGTCCGGCGGATGGTATTGCCGGACTCCGGACACGTATTCGATATAGACATCACGAGACCAGCGGATCGTGTCGGCCACCATCAACTTAGCCATCGTGGACAGGTATCGGGGTGCGATGCCCAGTGACGTCGCGACCTTGTCGTTCGATGACAGCCAACCGCCGAGCGAACCGACGACGAATGCATTCACAGACACCGTGAAACCCTGGAGGGAGAGCTGGGCAGCAAGACCGCTATACTTGGTTATTTTCTGCTGCCGAGCCCCCTCCAAGGCGTCACGGCATCCCTCAAATGGAATGCATACGTCGACGATCGTTATCCTCTTCGTCGACTCATCGATCCTCACGATGTCAGGACGAAGGCGACTGTCGACTCCCGGAACCTTTTTGTTGACCCTGATGGAGATGGGTCCGCCCACTTTGGCAGCACGCGACAGACGGTCCTGTACGTTGTTGTCGGTGCTGCCATGCTGCCGAATGGACCGTACAGTGATTAAGGACGTGCGGCAACGTCTCGTTGGTGTATCCGCAACGTCGGCACCGTTTATCCCCGTGCCCGAACCGACGCGTGCCATTAAGTGGCACGACGTCGAGCCGAGCGCGGTGGATAAAACGGTACTCGCAGAAACGCGTGTACTTTCCATTCAGCAGAAAGTGGTTGAAGATCGGTGTCTTTCCGGTAGTCTCAATCACCTTGCCTTGGTCGCGAAGGCCGATGATGCGACGATGGTGATATGCTCGGACGGCCGCTCTCATCGAACGAAGTGCAAAGGCGCGCGACGCCTCCGGGACCACCACACGATCCGGCACCTGTCCAGGGCGGCCGATGACGACCGACATGTCCGCTGTGTCGTCGAACCACCGGAAGCTGACATCCAGCTTGGCTCTGAGGCGGCGGCAGGCGTTTCGAGCCTGGGTCTGAACATCCCCACCGTCATGCCACAGAGAACCCTCCAGTGACCCGCTCAGATATGCCGCCAGCATAAAATTATCGGGCTCGCCTCCAATCTTCCGCTTCGCTGCACGCCGAAGGCCGGCCCAAGCCACCGTCCTGACCACTTCGTCTGGGCAGGATAGTAGGCGGAAAGCGTGCACCACCCGGTTCACGTCCGCGGAGTCGCCGAGTTGGAGCAAGTTAGCACCCCCCTGGTAAGATGTTATGTATAAAATTTCGGCGGAGGCTCTTTGCGGAAGGTTCATCCATTTCTTCGCCTTGCTTCGTATGATCTTATCGAGCTCCGTGAGGGGACCCTTTCGGATATTACACCCACGGAGTGCGAAGTCAAGACGAGAGAGGATGAACATGTTGATGGCCACTAATTTAGGGCAGGGGGTCAGGAGGGAGTGGTGTACCCGCATAACGTCCCCCCTAATGTTGTTAATAGTTTGTAGGGGGTCTGGGTTACGCGGAACCCAGTGGGTACACCTAGATGGTCATAATGATCTCCCTCTTGCAGAGCTTCCAACCGGTCTCCCAGGAGCGTGAATCGGGTGTCACACACTTTCCTCTTGCGCCGGCAGTTGACGTAAAGCGAGGCGCATTTGGAGGCGTTGAACTTGATGCCCATCCAGGTGGCAGCTGCGCCCACCTCGTCCAGCAAAGATTGCATGGACGAGGGGTCCTTGGCGAGGAGCACCACGTCGTCGGCGTACGCCAGGATCGAGAAATGATGTTCGAATAGTTGGTAGCCGTGCGACCCGGACATACTGAGGGCCGCCCTCGCCAGTGACTCGATGGCCAAGTTGAATAACATGGGGGAGAGCGGGCAGCCTTGCTTTACCCCGGCACGGATCGGAATCGGCTGGGTCTCCCCAGTCGATGTCCGAACCGTGGTAAAAGCCCGGAAGTAATGTTCGGCAACCACACCCTGCAGCTTCCTGGGCAAATTCAACAGGGAAAACACCCGCCGTGTGTGGCCGTGAGGAATAGACCCGAACGCGTTGGCAAGGTCAAGCCATGCCAACACGATCTGTCTGCCCTCACGACGTGCGTCATCAAGGGCACTCTGGACCACGAAGTTGTGTTCATAACACCCCTCGTGCTCCAGGAACCCTTTCTGCACTGGCGAAATGTTCCCCGTTGTCTTCGCCCACGAAGGCACCCTGTCATCCAGGACCCCAGCATACAACTTGGACATCGTGCCACCGAGCGTGAGCGGCCTCCAGTTGTCCAGATCGTCACGGCTACCCTTTTTGTGCACGAGCACCGTCCGGGTGTCGGCCCACGCCAGTGGAGTCCGCTCCTCGCGGAAGCAGCGATTGAAAATGTAAATGATGATAACGCACCCCCAGACGTTTCAAGAAAGAATATTTAATTCCGTCTCTTCCCGGGGTGGTGTCCTTCGTCCCGGCCTACCGGCGAAGTACAGATTCCGCCGAGAATTCTTCAACAAAAGAATCCTCGGCCACGTCGCACTGCGGGCGGTTGAACGCCTGCCGAACGAGATCGGGCATCTCCACCTCCTCTCGATCCCGTTCGGCAAACATCCCACGGAAGTGGTCCTCGACCAGCGCCGTGGGCGCCTCGCAGTACGGCGTGCCGTTCTCAGAACGGAGAATCTGCACCATCGCCTTTCCCTTGTTGATCCGGTACAGTTTTTGAATTTTCGCTGCTTCCACGGGGTCGATGTTTGGAACTTCGTTCACAGGTCGCCGACGCTCCCGACGAACAGGTCTTGCGTTCGGGAAGCGTCGGTGCCGTGGACCTTCCACTGGCGTCGGTCGCAGTCGGGCGAGCTCGCGCGTGACGATCTCCAGTGCCCGTTCAAAGCCCTCCCAATCGGCTGCCTCCCGCAGGAGACCGAGCCACCGAACCTGGTTTTCCGTCAACCGGGCAGCCTGGTCGGTGGCTAGCTCCTGCGTGCGTTCCGAGACGGTGACGTCGGCGGGAGCGGATGTTATAAAATTAATCACGCTCTCGTCGGCGCCGTCGTCTTGGGAGGACGTCGCCCGGGTACTGGGATCGCCACCTCGATCACCAGCGCACGCGACGGCATGGCGCTCCCCGCCAACCGGACATTCAGCCGCCAGCTGGATGGGAGTCTCGATGGTGTTCTCAAATCCAGGAAAAGTTCCAAAAAACCTGGATATCAGTCGCTGATAAGAATGAAAAACCCAAAAGAAAGAAAAGAAAGTAGAAAACCCAGGCAACCCCCCCTCCCGATGCCTACCTACCCTACCCCCTCCCGCGCTGGGGCATGAAAAGAGAAGAGAGCGAAAAGGTCGTGTGGTGACGCACTGGTCACGCACTCACGTCCTGACGTTACCCGTTTTCCGTCGGCGCGAGTCAGCCGGCCGCACAGGCGGCGTAGTTCTGAAATAGTACGGTTGCACGAACTTGTTGCGTCTTCTGGTCGGTCCGATCCTCCTCGCGAGGGGGATCACAATCGCTCTGGGCAGTCGCTCAAGCAGCGGATTGCCCCGCAGCACCCGCGTGTAGAACCTCCAGCTGGCGTATTCGACAAATTCGGCAACCGTACAGATGTCCGCGCGCTCGTGCACCGCGAGCGTCGGGTAGTTGGGCGGCTTGTCCACCGCCATCCTCAAAATCTTGTTCTGGATGATCTGCAGGCGCTTGATGTTGGTGCACGAGGTATTCTGCCAGATCGGGGAGGCGTACGTGTGGATCGGTCTGATCGCCATCTTGTATATCGCGACCTTGTTATCGCGCGACAGACCGCTCCCGCTAGCCAGCAGTGAGTGGAGCTCAGCTAGGATGCCGTACGCCTTCCTGCGCACGCACTTGAGATGCTTGTTGTATTGGAGGCGCGTGTCCATGTGCACGCCGAGATACCTGACGAAATCCTTCCAGATCACGCCGACGATGGTGAGACGCCGCCGCGGATGACTGCGCTTCACTCGAAGCGCAGAAGACGATGCCCTCCGTCTTGACCGCGTTGATCTTCAACCGCCACTTGGCGAAGAAACCGGACACCTCGTCGAGGGCGTCCTGGAGTCGGTCGAGCGAGTCATCCAGCGATCTGGTGTTCGCAAAGATGGCGGTGTCGTCTGCATAGAGGGCCAGTTCGGCACCTCTCGAGGTCTGCATGTCGTTAACGAAGTAGCTGAAGAGCATTGGCCCGAGGATGGATCCCTGCGGGACTCCCACAACAGCTGGTCTGACCGTGGAGAATTTCCCCTTCACCTCGATACGGAACGAGCGGCCTCTGAGGTAGTGGTCGATGAATTTCACAAGATACGGCGGCACCCCGTGTCCTAACAGCTTGTATACGAGGCCGTCGTGCCAGACCGTGTCGAAGGCCTTCTCGATGTCAAGGAGTACCATTACCGTACAGCGCTTGTTTCCGCTCCGCTCAGTGGCGTTATGAGCGATTCTGGCCAGCTGGTGGACGGTCGAGTGACCGCGCCTGAAGCCGAATTGCTCGGGCTGGATGTTATTGGCCGCCAGGTCGTGCTGTTGGAGCCTGGCGAGAATCAGCTTCTCGAGCAATTTCCTGATCGACGACAGCAGGCTGATGGGGCGATAGCAGGCAATGATCCACGAATTTGACAAGATATGACGGCACCCCGTATCAGCTTGCCCCGTAGCAGCTTGTAGACGAGGCCGTCGTGCCAGACCGTGTCGAAGGCCTTCTCGATATCGAGGAGCACCATCGCCGTGCAGCGCTTGTTTCCACTCCGCTCGGTGGCGTTGTGAGCGATTCTGGCCAGCTGGTGGACGGTCGAGTGCCCGCGCCTGAAGCAGATTTGCTCGTGCCGGATGTTATTGGCCGCCAGGTCGTGTTGTTGGAGATCCTGGTGAGAATCAACTTCTCGAGCAATTTGCTGAGCGACGTCAGCAGGGGGCTGATGGGGCGATATCTCGACGCCGCGTCCGCCTTCTTACCAGCCTTCTTGATGGTCAGAATCCTCTCCTGTTTCCACTGAGACGGAAAGTGCTGAAGGCGCATCGCGCCGTTGACGATGTTCGTCAGGGCGACGATCGCCTTGCGAGGGAGGTACTTCAACACTCTGTTCTGGATCTCGTCGTCACCCGGGGCCTTCAGCGGCTTCGATGCCCGGATGACGGCGTCCACCTCGCGAGGCGACGCCCAGTGAATGCCCTCGGGGTCGACGACCACACGGTCGCGTCACCTGCGTACTCTCTCGGAGATGTCGAGGACGAACTCCGGGTCGCCGATGTTCTCGGCGATGCGATGCGCACTCTCGAAGTGCTGCGCGAGCAGCTCGGCTTTGTCGCCGTCGCTGTATCGGTACTCCCCGTCGTCTCCCATGGTGAGCGGTAGGTGAGTGCGGGCCTTAGCCCGTATGGCTCTCGCGGTCCTCCACGCGTCGTTCATATTATTCTCCTCAGAGATTCGGGCCAGCTTGCTCCTCCAGTTCTCGTTACGTATGCGTTCGACCTCCTTTTTGATCCGCTCGGAGAGACGGTTTCGGATTAGCCGATACTCGTCTCTCCGAGTGCGCTGCCAGAGCCTACGCGCCATGTTGCGCGTCGCGATCATGTCTGACGTCCTCGTCGAGGGTCACCTTGTTCGGCTGGTGCAGGTGCGTAAACGACGTGCTCGCGTCGTTCCGCATAGTCGTAGAGGGCCCTCCCCGCAGCGTCACTCTGGTGGCAGTTCCAGAGCCTATGTTTTGCGTTGAAATCACCGCCGACGATGACTCTATTGCCCAGACCGAGGATCCGGTCCAGGTCGACGACATCGAGCTTGTCCTTCGGGCTGCGATAAGCCACAGCCACGACAAGCTTCGCGGGGGTCTCGATCACCACTGAGATGACTTACAGTGACGTCAGATTGTCGACGTAGACCTCGTGCTGGACGAGGTCGGCACTGACGTAAATCGAGACGCCGCCTCCGCGACCGTCGGGTTTCGAACGGTGATACGCTCTGAAACCTGCGATGCCCTTGTACCTGTTGTCCTTAAAGGACGTTTCGGTAACAAGAGCGACGTCTATCCGGTGCTGCTGCAGGAAGGCTCCCAACTCGTCGATCCTCGTATACAAGGTGCTGGCGTTCCATAACGCGACACGCAATTGGCCTCGACTTAGATCGTATCTAATCATCTAAGCGCTGGAGGAATCGGCGGACGATCTGAAATTTCTCGCTCTTCAGCGTCGCTGCGGCAAAGTCGTCGCGCAGCTGGAGGGCGATTGCGACAAGGTTGTCAAAATCGCATAGGTCATCGATTTCGTCGAAGATCGCCTTTAAGGTATGCGCCTTATCCTCGGGCGACTTTGCGGTCGGGTGCGCCCTAGCGCCGCCAGCAGTGATGTCAATGACGCCGATGGTCCCGACACGAGGCCGGGGAGCTGTGTTGCTCCACGAGTTGGAAGCGGGCTTCGGGGCGTCCACATACCTGTTCCGCATCGCGGGGAAGTATCCGCCATTGAACTGCGCAGAAGGCTATTGCCTCTTCAGCGTCTTTTCGCGCTGGGCGATTCTGTGCTCCTGCTCGCGCACATGAGCGGGGCAGCCACGATAGTTCACCCGGGTCACAGGCAGCTTGAAAAAAGCGATCTCATCAAGCAGTTCCTGGTCGGTGATGCCTGAAGGCAGACCCTTGAGGATGATGTTAACCTCCTTCTCGGAGGTCGGGGTGTAAGTATGGAATTCCGTACTTCCTATCTTAAAAAGCCGAAGGACCTCATGGTAGATCGGCATAGTGTCGGAGTTGATCATCAACCCGCTCCTGACGTACTTTATATTCACTGTGCCCGCGTGCCCGGCTTTCCTGACGTACTCCTTCAGGTTCGAAACGAAAGACGGGTAGGACTCCACTATGTGGTGGAGGATGATCGGCGGAATCCTTTCCTTCACTAGCATCTCGGCCGCGGCGATGACGGCCTCGACGTTCACGAGAGGGGCGAACTTATTCGCCACGCTGGTGATGGCCTCGGTAGCAACCTTCTTGCTGCTAACGGGCGACTTCTCGCCGACGCTGGGTCTCCTCGCCCGCTCGCGGGCGACAGGTCACCACGATAGATCCTCTGCATCGTCATCGGGCGCTGGCGTGACGACGATCTGGACCGGCTGCTCGACGGCTGCGGGGACGACCCTCGCCTGCAACTGCACGACTGACTCTGCGACCCGCATCGGTTGATCGGCCTCGACCGCGAGCACATGATGAGGAGTTCACTAGCGACAGGACCGTTCTGTACGGACCAATACTCGCTGTTTAAACGTGTGTTTCAGCTTCCCTGACGGTATGATCTGGGAGGGGGTAGGGTAGGTAGGCATAGGAAGGGGTGGGTGGGGTGTTGGTTTGCCTGGGATTTTTACTTTCTTTTCTTCTAACGATCGATATCCAGCTTTTTTGGAACTTTTCCTGGTTTGGAGCACGAACTGCGCGATTGTTTATTGAGCCACATGCAAATAATCCATAATTATACGCCGACAGAGGCCGTTGTCGGGGCGATCCTCGCCTCTATGAGCGGTCCAATACTGCAATACAAATTCTTCAATTTCTCATGAGCCGATCTAAAACGCAAATTTCTTAAAAAAAAAAAAAAAAAAAAATCGTGACGGTATGATCTTGTTGGCATCATACCTGAAGGGGCGGTCTTTTTTATGTGGGCGTGGACGGAGAGCGGTCTAACATCAGAACGATAGCGACCGGTGTCTCGTAAGGGAGTATAAAAGTGGTGGTATTCTTCTTCACTAGAAGAATCTCCTCACCAAGCAACGCTCCAGCAATGCTAGAAACGCGAGCCGTAAACCCATTGGTTTGGCGCTCAAAAAGCATGGGTCCTTCAGACCCTCGCTGCCGTCTTCGTTCACTAGAAGACAACGGGAAGGGGGTGGGTGACCTCTACTCGTAGAGACAGGTCAACTAGGTTTTTTGAAAATTTTCCTAGCGAAAAACTCAAGATTTGGACAAGACAATAGCAAGATTGCTGAAAAATTCAAGTTAAAGTCTAGATAAAAGGGATTTAATCCCAAGGCTCGACAACTCACCTCAAGAATACCGAGATTGGTACCAATATCAGACAAAAACCAAAAACTGTCCAAAAAAAAAAAAAAAAAAACTTCACTAGAAGAGCGTGCCCTGGGAACTAGTAAGACAGCTGAAAGTAGCAAGAGACCCTCCAGTTGCCCTCCAAACTAGAAACGGACTGGCGACAACTGCTGCCGACCGCGCAAATGCATTGGCAGATGCCTTTGGAGATGCGCACCTGATATCTCGAAACCTCTCAGACCCCACGTACTCCTGCCAGGCACATAACATAGCCAAAAATCTTAGTGAAAAATCGCCTTTTGATGACAACATCGACGTAGTACGCCGCCCAGAAGTGGCCCGGCTGCTGCGCAAACTGAAAAACAGAAAAGCCCCTGGGCATGACGAGATCAGTAACCGACACCTGAAATCGTTGCCGAGAAAGGCCATCGCACAAATGACCTTGATTTTCAATGCGGCATTAAAACTAAACCACTTCCCAGATCGCTGGAAGACAGCAAAGATCATAGCACTACCCAAACCAGGAAAACCCAAGGGCAATCCTTACAGCTATCGCCCAATCAGTCTACTCGCAGCCCTGAGCAAGATACTCGAGCGAGTCCTGCATAAGCGTCTGAGTGCACACCTTGACTCTCTAAATGTCATCCCTCCGGAACAGTTCGGATTTCGTCGAGGGCTGTCCACGGTGCACCAACTCGACAGAATTACTGGAGAGGCTGTAGCAAAAATGAAGATTAAAAAGGCCACTGCATTAGTCACGCTAGACATAGAAAAAGCGTTTGATTCAGTTTGGCACGACAACATGATTGTCAAACTTCTCCGAATCAACACTCCTCTCCATCTAATCAAGATGATGCAGTCCTACCTTACGAACCGACACTTCTTTGTCCAAGTTGACCAAGGAAAATCCACAATGAGACCCATCCCGGCAGGAGTGCCTCAAGGCAGCGTCTTGGGGCCTCTTCTTTTCATTACCTACCTGTATGACTTCCCGTCCTTACCGGAGAACGTAAATCTCGCAATGTATGCTGACGATACTGCCCTGTACACCTCCGAATATAATCCTGACATCTACAAGGCTGTCTCTCGTCTTCAGATAGCACTTGGAATTGTTTCGGATTACATGAAAGCAAACCGAATCAAGATTAACCATGAGAAAACAAACGCCATTATCATTAAAAACGGACCATATGAGAGATACCGTATAAACTTCAGCGGTGGCAGTTTCACAACAAAAACTTCCCTAATCTACCTTGGGGTGAGGTTAGATCCCCGGCTTAGTTACAGCTCTGCAGTCAGTCAGCGAATCAACAACGCAAACGCCGCAAGATTTGTACTAATCCACATTCTGCGGACAAACACCATACCGATCAACACCAGAATCGCCATCTATAATGCATGCATCAAGACCATCTTGATGTATGCAGTCCCAGTATGGTCAACGGCCAGCGAGCCCGAATGGAAAAAACTGCAGGTCTTCCAAAATAAGACACTGCGCCTCATCACGCGGCTCCCCAAATCAACTCCCATCCAAGAGCTGCACGACTACTGCGACTTGCCTCTGGTGAAGCACCACGCAGCTTCGATTATCAGCAACCACCGCAAATCGACAACTCACCATCACAACCCACTAGTCAGGAGGTGGGATGTCCCAGCCAGGTCTCTTAGCAAGGCAGCTAAGAGAAAGATACTTCCAGAGGAGCTCAACCTACTGAAACGAAAACAGACTAAAAAACCAAAATGTTCAGTGTAGTGTCGTGAAGTGTTAATACCCCTGTGCTAAAGTGAGTGAAATTTCCAAAACTGTGAAAAGACACGAAAAACAAAGACTCCAGAACTGGGCGCAAGCCAACATTAGTTAAGTCTAGTTAAGTTAGATATAAGTTTAGTTAAGTTAGTTGTAGGTTTGATCTAGCCTGGTTTTGAAAATTTTTCCAGGCGTACTTACCTTGCATAAACAATCAATGTATTTCAATATTATAACCATACACACTGCAGCCAAACACGAGTCAACGCTAAGGCGAGGCACCGCGAATAAATCTGTAAATTAAATGCTAGTATTAATAATGCTATGTAATTATCTGGATATCAATAAATTATTTCTTTCTTCTTTCTTTCTTTCTTTCTTTTTCTTCACTAGAGGATTCGCGGTCTGGCTACAGTCGCGATCGGACGTGTCAGTGTCGCTCCGCAGTTCGTGTGTGTGTTCTGTGTAGTGACGTGTTAGTCAGTGGGCCCGTGGCCAGTGCGTGCTGCGCGGTGCGTCAGTGCTGTGTAGTGGGTGCTGTGCTGCGTACACTTCTGGTGTCAACGGTGGGGCGCTTTGCGCCCCTAGACTAATTTGACGTTTAATTTTTATTATTATTTTTTGTTAGCGCCTATTGTCAGGCGCGCATATTTGTTGTGTGTGTGTTGTTTCTTGAGTTACAGGTTAGTCATCATGACGGAAATGGAGGTGACGATGCAGGCCGCGGAGCAGGAGCAGGTCAAGACGAGCCCAGCAGCTCAACCAAATCAAGAAGGCATCGAGGCGCCGGCACCACAATCAACGGGGACGTCGGTGGCATCATCGACAACTAAGAAATCCCAGTCAAGCGGAACAACAGCTACGGAGGCAGCCACCCAGGGAGTACCTGAGGAGGAGGCTGCAAACGAAGAGGACGACGACTTTAAGTGGATCCTTGCCCGCTCGAAGAGGCGCAGGGTTAGGACACCAGAAAGTCCAGAAGGCGCGCCAGCTGCCGGAGACAAGCCGCAGCGGGGCAAAAAATTGAAGGCGGGGCATAGCACAGATACTACTGAGCATGCCGACAATAAGACAAGACTGGTAAAAACAACGGACAAGGATGCAGACAATGTGGCGACTGGTAGTACAGTCGCCACGAATAACAGATTTGAGCCGCTTACTGGGGCGGACCAAACTGTAATTATAGACACAAAACCGGAGAGAATACCACCAATAATATTAAAGCACGTTACAGAAAATCACAAAGTATTTGCGAACAAGCTAGCAAGTTATATGCAGAAAGCAGGTTACACAGAGAGATTCGATATTAAAACAGTGAGGGAAGGGCTAATGATTAAAGCCGAATCAATGCGCGCACACCAGGAGATAATACGAATTTTCAAGAAGGGGAAATCAGAGTTCTATACTTTCACCCCACAAAGCATAAAAGAAGTTAATGTTATACTGAAGGGCATGCCGTCAGACGTGCCCGCTGAAGACATTCTGGAAGAGGTGCGACTGGCGGGTCTCCCAGCCACCAAAGCAAGAGAAATAAGACACTCCAGAAGCGAATATTCTCCACTGTACCTGGTGACATTTCCGAATGCCACCAAGTTAGCGGACATTAAGAAATGCTCTCGCATATACTACACCCAGATTTACTGGGAGTTATATAAATCAAGTAGCCAAATAACACAGTGCTATCGGTGTCAACAGTTCGGGCATGCCGCCCGCAACTGTAATATCTCATCACGCTGCGTCAAGTGCGGCAAGGACCACGAATCCCGAGAGTGCGTCAAGCCTCGGGATATACCAGCCAGCTGTGCAAACTGTGGGGGACCCCACCCAGCTAACTATAGAGGATGCATCGTTCATGTCAAGGAGGTCGAGCGGCGTGAAATGATGAAGGAACGAGCAGCTGCACGCAGAGGTGCAATTCCTGCACCAGACAGGAATAACAAAAATTATCCTGGCATGAGGCGCCAGTTAAATAACAACAGAAGATATGTGGATGCGCCGGCACCACAAACTAACAGATGGCATCAGCCGACCAACAACACGGCGAGAGTACCGCAGACAAGCGATGCCTCAAACACCTGCGCAGAAAGCGCAAACCAATTTGTAGAGTTGTCGAGCAACTTCGCCGACCTCAACAAGATGTGCGACGTCGGTCGCATGCTGACGCTGGTAAAACAGCTTAAAGACAAGATGAGAGGTGTAACCTCTGAAGCCCAACAGTTTGCCATTTTCTGGGCATTCATGGGCCAGCTCAATGGCTAGATACGCCGTAGCTGAGACACTTCAGGTCGCGCTTTGGAATTGTAATGGTCTAAAGCGCCGTAAAGAAGAACTTCGTTCCTTCATGGAATTGAAAAAGATAGATATCATGATGGTGACAGAAACAAATTCCAAAAATAATGAATACGTAGCAATCCCTGGCTACACGGCGTACCATACGCCGAGACCGGATGGCGCTGGAGGCGGTACGTCTCTGTATGTCAAAAGAGATATAAGACAATACGGAGTTAAGTCACTACAGCTAGATACGCTACAAATTTCGGCAGCAATCATTGAAACGCCAACCAAAATAGTCGTTGCAGCAGCATACAAGTCTCCGGGACACCGCCTCAACACGCAAGATATAGATCGAGTACTACGTCTCGGTAATAAAGCGATCATCGCCGGGGATTTTAATGCCCGGAGTAGGCAATGGAACTGTCACACCGGCAACGCGGCCGGCAAAACATTAGAGCGGTATGCGGACAGGAGATACTACGATATAGTATTTCCGCAGGAACCGACATGCTATGTGAGTAGAGCCAGGCCATCCACGCTGGATTTGGCGCTGGTTCAAAATCTACCAGTGGAGCAGATCGAGACACTGCCCGATCTGAGCTCCGATCATAATCCAGTCATTATGCAGGTCAGCACAAATGTGGCAAAGATTAAGAGAACCGTGCTAGACTACAAAAATGCAGACTGGTCAGGATTTAAAGACCACATAAATGCAAATGTCGAGATACGACCGAACTTAAAATCGTCCGAAGAAATACAGCAGGCCGCACTGGAGTTAATTGATAACATCCAGTCAGGAATGCGTGAGTGCATTCCTGAAAAATCAATGAGGGTCAATAATCTGAAACTTACGGATGAAACGATCAGAAAGATCAAACTTCGCGCTGCAGCAAGAAGACGATGGCAGCGAACAGGCAGTTTGGAAATGAAGAGGCTGAGGAATCGGCTCTCGGAGGAGATAAGACAGGAGATTATCCAAGCCAAGAACGAGCTTTGGAAAGAGAGACTGGCCCGAGCTAATGTTAAAGATAACAGCATCTGGCAAACCCTCCGAGTCGTCCAGAATAGCAAAAGAGAAGTTATGCCGCCATTGAAGAAGCAAGACGGCACGTATCTATATTCCGATGAAGAGAGAGCGGAAGAAATAGCAGTACATTTTGAGAACGCACACAGGGTGGGGGAGAACCTAGGAAGCCCTGAAGACACCGTTCAACTAAAAAGACTCATCGACGCGTGGAGGACTCGCCATGAAGATGACGAGCCTGAAGAAGACGATCAGATTGTACCCACGTCTCCAGCTGAAGTACATGGTGCCATTAGAAAATTCCGACCTAGGAAGGCGCCCGGGATAGATGGAATACAGAACCTGGTGCTACAATATTTACCGCAGAAGGGATTGGTAGCACTAACAGAAATCTACAATGCTGCAATAAGAGCAAGTTACTTCCCGGAGCAATGGAAGGTAGCCAAGATATTGGCATTCAAGAAACCAGGCAAGAAAGCAGAAGAGGTCGCTAGCTACCGACCGATCAGTCTGCTTCCAACTATAAGCAAGGTGTTCGAGAAGATACTATTGAACAGAATTACACCGCATGAGAAATCCTGCAGGAACATAGTTCCGGAGCAATTTGGGTTCCGCAAAGGACATTCTACGATGCATCAGCTGACGAGGATCGCTGAGCACGTCATAAAGGGTTTCCAGAAGGGATACCGCACGTCCATGATACTACTAGACATAGAGAAGGCGTTCGACACCGTATGGCATGATGGCCTAATATACAAGTTAATCGCGAATCGATTACCAATGTACCTGGTGAAGATTATAGATAAGTACCTGAGAAACAGGACTTTTATTGTCGAAGTCAATGGAAAGAATTCCACGGAAAAACCAATTCGAGCAGGAGTACCGCAAGGCTCGATACTCGGGCCAGTCCTATTCACATATTACATCAACGACATAAGGAGAGATGTAAAAACGAACATTGCGCTGTACGCGGATGATACAGCCATATATACGACGGGCTTCAATTTAGAAGCCATGAGAAACAGACTCCAGGAGGACATAGACAGCCTGGTGAAATACTTCGACAAGTGGAAGCTGAAGGTGAATGTGGCCAAGACAGAGGCAATCACCTTTGATAGAAAGATCAACAGCGCAAATCCAGGTAGAATCATTATGAACGGAACGCCCATCGATTGGAAGAAATCCGTAAAATACCTCGGGGTCCAATTCGATAGAAAATTATTATACAACGAACACCTCTACAATGTGACGAAGAGGACCAGAGCGGTGGCTGCAAAACTGAGCGGCCTGATGGCCAGGGACAACCATATGAGTACAGATAACAAGAAATTGCTGTACACATCGGTAATTAGACCGATGATGACCTATGCAGCTCCAATCTGGCGAAGAACAAGGAGAACAAATATGAAAATACTGCAACGACAGCAGAATAAATTATTACGTATGGCGTTAAACAAAGAATATGACTATCCCACAGCTGAATTACATGAAGAAGCCGAGATAGAATATCTCAAGGCATACATAATCAGGATGAGCAAAAACTTCTACAAGAGGAAACCGCACGAGAACACTATTATAAATAAACTGGACGCAGCCAATTTTAAGAGACCCTGGCTGAGACCGAGGAGCTGTACCAGAAGATACAGACCCATGATATACCTCAGCCCGAGCACGTTCCTGCATCCGACGCCTGGAGGCGGCAACGGCTAGAAGACCGCGATGAAGAAGTCATCACCTCACAGGGGAGCAGGAGCAGAACCGCAGATAAAGAAGAAAAGTTATACATACCCCGGTCAGTTAATTGTTATACAACATTCGTTAATTGTTGTACGGGCATTTGTTTGTTTCGTTCGTGACAGTTGCAAGCTATATGCAACGGGAAGGAGGTGGGTGACCTCTACTCGTAGAGACAGGTCAACTAGGTTTTTTGAAAATTTTCCTAGAGAAAAACTCAAGATTTGGACAAGACAATAGCAAGATTGCTGAAAAATTCAAGTTAAAGTCTAGATAAAAGGGATTTAATCCCAAGGCTCGACAACTCGCCTCAAGAATACCGAGATTGGTACCAATATCAGACAAAAACCTAAAACTGTCCAAAAAAAAAAAAAAACTTCACTAGAGATTCACCGGGGCCTCCGCCTCCCTACAATCGACGAGTTTGTCCGCCGACAGGCTAGCCGGTTGTACGGGCGGGCGAGGTCCAGCGACAACGCCCTAGTCCGCGGACTGGGAAACAATGACCTCGTCGCCGAGCACTGCAGATATCAGCGGCCTAGCCTGCTGGTGGTGCAGCGCGAGGTGGACGACGGTCAGTGACCTGGCGTCAGCCCTCCCCCCCAATGGCCAGTAAGAGGTCGGCCTTCACTGGTCGACCTGGAGCTCCGCTGGCCCAACAGCAAGAGTCGACCCCCCGGAAGGGGTAGAAATGCTCCAAACCCAGAGAGTTTCCGTACCAAGCATCAATCCAGGAAATACGTGAAACGCGAGCCATGAGCGTACATCGCTTGGTGCTCAAGAAAGCATGGGCCCTTCAGGCCCGCGCTACAGCAGACGTTCACTAGAGAGGCGAGGAGACGCGGATTAGGTCTCACTGTGTACGGACGTGTCTGTGTGCATAGCGAGCGTTATTTTCTGTGAAATGTCGCTGTCTAGCGGTATTGAAAAGTGGAGTGGGGTGTCTCATTGTGCGGTGTAGGTTTCCTGTGCTGTGCAGTGTAGTGCGTCGCTCCGAAGCGTGTAATGTGTTGTGCCAGCGATGGTTCGCTACGGGGGGTTTGAGTGCTGGGTACGGAGACCCGTTACTCAGGACTAGAAACGTCGCTTCTCCAATCACCGACACGAGAAGATCGCGTCGAGGACGAGAGCGAACGGCACTGATTCGAGCTAATGTTGATTACAGATGCACGGCAGTGATCCGGGGAGGGGTCGGCTTGGGGCGCGAGAGAAGCCCGCTGCCCACGACCCACGGCCGGGCCGTGACCAGTACTCGTCAATGAAGGTGGATGGTGTACCCGTCACAACGCCAGTAGTCTCGGCCGCCTGTAGCGGTACCACGGATTGGACGGATCGTATGCGCCGAGGATGTTAATCAGGGCGTTCTGGCTGGTTTCGGACCGGGCGTACAGCGTGCGAGCTTGACAACGCACAAACTCGCAGAGTGTAGGGATCCGGAAATCATTATGCAGAGTATCGTTCAGAACGAAGAAGTGCGCGTCGGCGATGACGCGCAGTATCCTGTTCCGAAGTACCTGCAACCGTTTGAGTGAGCCGGGCCTAGCGTAAGCCCAGGCTGGAGCCGCGTACGTCATCAGCGGCCGAATCAGGCTGGTGTAAAGCGCGGCTTTACTGGCCAGCGATAATTGCGACCGGCGGTTCAGTAGTGGGTACAGTCTGCCGAACTGTTTTGTCGCCTTGTCGAGTACGTTGTCGGCATGGCGTCCAAAAGTCAGTCTGTTGTCGATCGTGACGCCGAGGTACTTGGCCTCGGCGACCCAACCGACGGTCGTGTCGTCGATGTGCAGGTCGGGCGGTTCGACGTTTCTTTTCTTGGCAAATAGGAGCGCCTCGCACTTCCCAGCGTTAACTCTCATCCGCCAGATACCGTAGTATTCGGCGAGATCATCGAGATGACGCTGCAGACGTGCGTGGAGCACCCCTACCTTCCACGATTGGGCGACTATGGCGGTGTCGTCCGCATACAGCGCAGTGGTCTGCCCCCTCGGCATATCGTTGATATACAGGGAGAACAGAACCGGAGCCACAACGCTGCCCTGCGGAACGCCAGCCACCACGGGCTTGACACTCGACCTCGCCTCCTCCACACTCACGTAGAAGCTGCGACCCGACAGGTACGACGCCAACAAGTGGGTCATACTGTCGGGAAGATCAGCGTAGACGAGCTTGTACAGGAGACCTGCGTGCCAGACCTTGTCAAATGCCTTTTCAATGTCGAGAAGTACGACGCCGGTCATACGCTTCTCGTTGAATCCGCGGGTTATGTGCTCCGTCAGCCGCAAAACCTGCTGAACAGCACCGTGACCACGCCTGAATCCGAACTGCTCGTCGACCAGATGCCCTGACGCGGACAAATGGTCGTCAATCCGCCTACTAAGGGTTCTCTCGAACACCTTAGACAGGCAGGACAGCAGACTGATCGGGCGATGGTTCGCGGGATGTTGCAGAGGCTTACCGACTTTCGGAACAGCGATAACCTTGGCAAGTTTCCAGCTGGGGGGAAAGTGCTTATGACGGTAGATCTCCGAAAAGATCGCCGCCATCCGCACGATCGCCCTTACCGGTAGATTGAGGAGGGCGGAGTTGCTAATTCCGTCGTCTCCGGTCGCTTTTCGGCGATCGAGACGCTTGATAATGCCGGTGACTTCTTCCGGCGTGATCAGCGGCGGCGGGGAGGACGGCGGCGTGGCGAGGAATCGCGAAACGAAATCCTCGACATACCTGGCGCTCGCTTCGTTCTCCGGGGGGTTAGCACGAAACTGACCCTCCATCGAGTCCGCGAGCACTTCGGCCCTCTCCGCCGGCTCACTGACCAACATACCGTTTCCGTCGATGAGCGCAGTGCGCCGCGGTCGTCGGGCGGACACGAGACGACGAGTGCAACGCCACACGGACGAGTCAGACTCGTCCGCGGACATCGACATCGTCGCGTCGAACCACTCGCGATCGCGGTGCTTCGCGACCTGCAACTTTACACGCTGCGCGAGAAAGTTGTAGTTCGTGCGGTCACTCGGGTCACGGTACTTCTGCCAGAGTTTCCGGGCCCGGTTCTTCCGTCGAATCAGCTCCATTATCTCGTCCGGTAGTCGACGGGATAACAGTGTGTGTCTGTGTTCGGTCGAACACTCGTCAAGTGAGTCGGTGATGTCGTCGTGCAGA
Organism: Acanthacorydalis orientalis; assembly: GCA_034766995.1. Lineage (NCBI taxonomy): Eukaryota > Metazoa > Arthropoda > Insecta > Megaloptera > Corydalidae > Acanthacorydalis > Acanthacorydalis orientalis. The sequence goes on along the minus strand of CM068321.1, from coordinate 1,390,628 downwards.
GATGATACCGCCGCCTCAAGGCTCAAAGGAGAGTCGAACACGCACTGACCGGTGTCGGTGCGCGCGTCGACTCTATCCGCGAAACTAGACCAATCGACTCGGACGAACGTGGACGGCCTCGGCACCGGAACGCGACGGCCCAGCCCCGTCAGCGACAGGAGCACGGGGTTGTGGTCGGACGATAGAATCGGCAACGACCACAGCCCGTACCCCCCGCCGACGCTGCGGAGGATCGCCACGTCCAGCACGTCGCCCGCACGGTCGCCAGAGTAATGGGTCGGCTCGTCCGGAGCAACGACGACGAAGTCGGACTTCGCCGCGTGTTTGAACAGTCTCGTGCCGGAGTGGTTGCCGGTCACGGAATTCCACGAAGGATGTTTAGCGTTGAGGTCACCGGCCACGATCGCCGATGGGCTCAAATTTAGTAGGGCGTCGATATCATCGGTGCACAGGCTGTCGTTCGGACGCTTATACACGCCGGCGAGCAAGCACCCGCGACCGCCCAATTTCACCATCACCGTCGTCGCCTCGACAGACGACAGCTGCGGACACGCGACCTCGTAATGGGGCATGCGACTCCCAACGAGAATCGCAGTGCCACCATGCGAGGAACCGTCAGGTCTGTCGACACGATAGGTGTGGAAATTCGGGATCGAAAAGTCCATGCTCGCGTTCAGGTGCGTCTCACACAGCAGTACAACTTCAACCTTGTGACACTGCACCGCCGCGATGAGTTCCACCCGCCGCGCACGAACGCCGTTGGCGTTCCAGTATAGTACGTTTAGTTTGTCTCTAGCAGGCATGTTAGTATACCGGTCGGGCAAGTGCGGACGGCGTACGCGAACGCTAGGAGCCTTCCCCTCGCGTCGGACGCCGCCTCGTGGGCGCGGATGTACGTCTCGCACCAGTTGACGATGTCGTCGATGAACGTCTCGTCGTCTCTCGTGACGTCACGTCGTGTCGTCGGGAGTCGTTGTTGTCGCGATCGCGACGGTTGGCTGGCAGCGGCGGGCTGCACGGTCACGGGGATCGGAGCGCTCGTCGGCTCGACGCCGACGCCCGCTCGCGAGCCCCGCTTCTTCTTCCCACCGGACCTGCGGGACGGGCGCTCACCGGCCGGCTCGGCCACAGGCCGCGGCGGATACGCCGCGGATCTCTCCGCGGGCACGGGCGCAGCGGCGCTGACACTTTTGCCCCCCGGCAAACGGACCGTCGCACGCTTGCTCGACGGCAAGGAGACGCGCGCAGGCACCGCTCGAGGAGCGGCTGCACGCTTCGACGGATTCGTCGCGTCGGTAGAGGTCGTCAACGACTTACGAGGCAACGGCCTGGGCTCGGCGGTTTTACTAGTCTGTCTGTTATTATTACGCGCAACAGTGGTTGCAGGCACGGCACTCTGCACGCCAGAACGCTTTGCCGGCGCTGGGGCGACCCGGCGGTTTTCCGGAGCTCTCGTGGAGGCGCTCGGGGCCGCGGACGCGTCGACGGACCTAGACCGCGGCATCGGGGCACGTTTGCCAGGATCCACAGGGGATCCCTTCAACGGCACACTGCACGCCGGGGCCGACTCGCCGATCGACGTCGCGGCGGGGGCGACGGCGCGCGCGGGCGCCGCCACACCCCTGAGCGTCTCCACGTAGCTTCTCGCGCCGGCGGTGTTCGAGGGTGCGTGCACCCTCGAAGCCGCCGGTTTGGCTGCCCTCGGAGGATTCGTCGGCGGAGCACCGCTCAACGCCTTCGACTGAGACTTGTCCTTACGCGAGCCTCGCTTCCTCGTACGACGAGGGTCTTCCTTGCGCATGCGCGCCGCCTCAGCATGCTTGTACTCGGGGCAACCCCGGTGGCTCGCCGGATGCGGGCCACCGCAGTTGCAGCAGAGTACGACGCGCTGCGACTTGTCCCGGGGACACTCCGACGCATCGTGTGTCCCGGCGCAAGCGACGCAGCGCGTCTGCATGTTGCACGCGGCAGACGAGTGGCCCCAACGCTGGCAACGAAAGCACTGCGGGGGGCCGGAGCGACCTCGGAATCGCTCAACCTTAACTTTGGCCGAGTCGAGGACCTGAATGGTCTCGAAACGGCGAGCGTGCTCCCTCATTCCTGGCGCGAAGTACACCAGGAAGGTGGCCGTCTTCCGTCCCCCGTTGACGATCTGGGTGACGTGACTGGGGGTGAAGCCCGCCAGCCTAATCGCCTCCCACAGATCGTCAACGTCAGTGTCCGGAGTCATGCCGCGGAGGAGGAGCTTGTGCGTCTTCTCCGTCGGCAGGAGATACGAGTGAAACTCGATCCCCGCCGTTCGGAGCACGCGGACTGCGGCGCGATAAGCGGCGTCAGTGCTCATCCTCAGCTTGCACGCATTGCTGCCCACCTTCTCGGAGGCGAACAGAACGCCCTCGGCGTTGAGCGCACGCGACAGCGCGAAATAATTTCTCGCGTACGCGTAAATAGGCGGACATCGCTTCCTGTGGGCCACCACAGTGAAGCCGTCGTCACACGCCTGTTGTTGAGTCGCGGCGGCCGCGGCCGGGACAGCAGCGTCCGTCGTCGTCGACGGAGGAGGCGCGCTCGGGGAGACGCTGGCGCGGACCCCGGAGGGGCCGGCCACGTCACCGCGAGCGCATTCCCTCTCCCTCTTCGACGGGTTCTGCGTCCCGTCGGACTCACGGCCGCTCTCGTCACTGCACACGCTTCGCATGCGCTTCAGACGGACAGAGACCCCCTTGCCCGTGCCCGTGCGATATACTACCGCCGGTCGTGGGGATGGGTACTCCTCACCCTCTAGGGGGATTGACGAGCTCTGGTCAGGCGTGCTCACTGCACTGGCACGCCGTTCGCTCTGCTCGTCGGACGGATTCATTTATGTGAGTTGTTGAATTTTTTTTACGCCCGTCGAATACGGGCCGGGACGTGGTCCCGCACCAGCGCACCCGCACCCACCAACACGAGACACTGGCACAACAACTAGGATTGCACAATCACAATTGTTTTATTGGAAGAAATAATACCGGACCGCTCCGCGCCCGGCAGATTTACGGAGCTCGTACTGTCACAACACACACGGTGCACAATTCACTAGTGTGAATGTGTGGGTGTGTGTGTGTGCGCGTATGGCAGCATGCGTGTAAAACGTTTATTGTTCGCTGGCACAGATAATAATAATATTATTATTATATATTTAGTGATCAATTGCAAGAAAAAAACAACCTGTGGTTGTCCATTGCCTGTTTTATTACGATCGGCGGTGCACGCTCAGGTCGTTCGTTTGTAATAATTGTTTGGGGTGCCCCCTCTAGCGGTGCGAACCTGTTGGCTGTTACAACAGCCGCTTGACTTGTTGACGGTATCGCCTGGTCAGCATTAACAGTGCTGGGCAATACTTTCCGCTGTTTCATTGGCGGTCTGCCCGCGTTTGTCGTTGGCCCCGCCCCTTGCGTTGGGCAGCTGCTGACGTCACTTGTTCGACTATTTCCTGTAGCGGCGGCGGCGGCTGCGGCAGCTGGCCGCTGGTCTACCGGCGTTCTAACGCGGCGGCGTTTCGCGCGTACCTTGACCCATGAGAAGTCATCGTGATCAAGGTCGACCTCGGCCTGCTGTACTGGCGACGACGGAATCTCCGGAACTGGCGCTGGAATGTCTGGAACCGGTGCAATCAACACGTCCGGTGAAGCCGGCGAGTCTATCACCTCCATTGACAGCATGTCGTTTGTTGCTACCTGCAACAATTAAAACAAAAACACAACCGACCTCCCACACAGAAAATATGTCGCCACAAGCGGCGAATACAATTTGTCCGGGGCGCACAGCGCCCCAATGAGAAGTCCAGAATCGGCACACACTCTACAACACCCCACTACACAGCACTGACGCACTGCAAGCGCGGCACTGCACAGCTGCACCCCACCACTTATCACTGCACAAGACACAGCACAGCGAGACACAGAAACGCACAACCGTTCACGACTGAGGCCAGACGTGAACTACCTCTAGTGAAGAATCAAATCAAATCAAATCAAATACAAATTTATTGAACAAAGCTATTTACAAACTATATACATATTGTAGTGTGTTTGTGTGGTGTATCGTTGTGTGGTGTGGTTCCCGCGCCGTAACGCTAACCGCTTGCGATCGGGGTTTGTGTGTCGTGATGTTGCATGTTTTTATATTGTAGTTACTGCAAGTTATTGCCCGGAAATTTTCAAAACCGGGCAAGACCTTAATTTTAAAACTTATTTCTAACTTATATACTAATCTTACAAACTAACTTATGTACTAAACTTATCTAGTTATTCATAATATTTGATTTACACGTGTCCTATCACTGTTCATTGTTTTTGCATTTTTTGCACGTGTCCTATCATTTATGCACTTATCTGAAAAAGAAAGAAAAAACTCGCGTCTTTTGTCGCACTCCGCGCACTATTCACTCAGTTACACGGCACTGCACTACACAGCACTACACTTGCACAAACACATCACAGTGTATATAAGTTCACAGATCGAATTCCTCGGGGAGCCGCCTCTTCCTCGCCCTCCTGGAGTTCCGCCACCGGTGAACCGATGGCGGTCTGCCGACGAGCGGGTTCTGGTGGCCCTGGATACGCGATCGGTGACTTCTGATGAGTGCTCGTGCATGTCGTTTTACCGTCTCGATGTCGCAGCGACGGTGCAGCTCGAAGATCGGTATGTCCCGCGGCAGCCCGGTGATTAGTCGAAGTGTCTTATTCTGAAATACCTGCATGGCATTCCAGTTTTGGGAGCACGTCGCCGACCACACAGGGAGCGCATATGTGAGTATGGGCCGTATACAGGCCTTATACAGCGTCATTTTCGTCTTTAGTGGTATCGCTCGGCTTCTCAGCAGCGCGCACAGGCCGAACCGCGCGCCTCGCGCCCGGTTGATTCGGTCGGTGACTGCCGATGTGTATGTCAGGCTCGAGTCTAGGCATAGCCCGAGGTATCGGATCTTGGTCGTCGCGGCGATCGACTTGCCGCCGACGCGGATGTTATATTGTTCGTATCGGCCATCTCTCAGTATGATGGCCTCGGTTTTTGTCGTGTTCACCTTGATGTTATTGGTGCTCAGGTAGTCAATGTATATGTCGAGTGCATTTTGAATGCGGGTAATGCCAGACGTGATTTGTGGGTGGTAGGCGGACGTGTATAGAGCGGTGTCGTCGGCGTAGAACGCCGAACTGACGCCGGGCGGTAACTCCGGTACGTCATGCATGTATAGGATGTACAGGAGCGGCCCCAGGACGCTGCCCTGGGGGACACCTGCAGGTACGGGATGCGAAGAGGATTTCTCTAGTGAACGTCTGTATGCAGCGAGGGTCTGAGGGACCCATGCTTGTTGAGCGCCGAACCAATGGGTTCACGGCTCGCGTTGCTCGTATTATTGGAGTGTCGCTTGGTATGGGGACTCTCGTGTGGTGAGCATTTTACCCCCTCCAGGGGGTAGAATCTTGTTGTTGGGCCAGCGGAGCTCCAGGTCGACCAGTGAAGGCCGACCTCTTACTGGCCATCGGGGGGGAGGGCTGACGCCAGGTCACTGACCGCCGTCCACCTCGCGCTGCGTCACCAGCAGGCTAGGCCGCTGGTATCTGCAGTGCTCGGCGACGAGGTCGTTGTTTCCCAGTCCTCGGACTAGGGCGTTATCGCTGGACCTCGCCCGCCCGTACAACCGGCTAGCCTGTCGATGGACAAACTCGTCGATTGTGGGGAGGCGGAGGTCCCGGTTTCTCTAGTGAAGATTTTTTTTTTTTTTTTTAGGTTAGTTTACCCAGCAGTGTTCTGATATTATGTTCAAGTGCAATATAATAACAGCTCTTCTGTATCGGTAGTTCCTGGGGTTTTAACGCCCTGAACACCTACATCTGACATCTATTTAAATATTGACTTCAATTCCTTTGATAACTTCAATTTATAGACTAGGAAAACTTTCAAAAAACCTAGTTGCTCCAAAAAAAGACGTGTGTGGACGTGTGTATAGCGGTTAATCTTTTAAGACGGTAAAGTAAAACAATTTAACTCTCCCACCCCGGACCCACGGCGAAGCGACGTTCCGAGAGACGACGACGAATCTAGATCTCTTGATCTGTATGTTTTATGAAGTGATACGGTAGTATATGCACTTTTTTCCTCTGGCCTCTTCCTAGCCGGTTACACACATAGATAATCTTTGCTGTCTTCATTTTTGCGATAATTTTATTGTCGTGCATTTTGGGCTGGTAAAATTCCCAGCTTAATTTTTCAATATATTTTACTATCGTATCAACTTCCGCCTCTCTGTGCAGTCTTTTTAATGAATAATATCGTGGCTTTCGTAGTGCCATTCGTAATATCTTGTTTTGAAATAGCTGTAGCGTCTTTAAATGTGTTTTGCAGGGTCTCCTCCATATGGGTGCTGCGTACGTAATCACTGGCCTAATGGCCATTTTATACAACAAAATCTTGTTATGTTCGCTCAGCTTGCTGTCTTTTGCTAGCATTGAGTATAGGCAGTTCAGTGCTGTATATGCTTTCTTTTTGACTCTTGTCACGTGTTCATTATACAGTAACTTCTTGTCTAAATGAACGCCTAGGTATTTCACTGTTTCTTTCCATTCCACCTCGATATCTTCCATCTTCAATCTGTATGGCAAGCTTCTCCTCTTATTTGAAAAAATAATCGCTTGCGTCTTGTCTATGTTCAGCTTCAGCTTCCACTTCTTGAAATGCTCCTGCTGTCTGTTCAGTGTCGTCTGTAATCTATCCCTGATAGAATCGACATCTCTTCCTGTTGCGTATATCGCTGTGTCATCTGCATACAGCGCAAGTTCAGTTCCTCTTGGGTTCGGTACGTCATTGATGTAATAGTTAAATAGTGACGGGCCCAGTAAAGATCCCTGAGGCACCCCCGCCGTCACATTCTTTATTTCTGACTTCTTGTCTTCTATCTCCACGTGAAAGGTTCGTCCACGTAGATATCCATCTATTACATTGACTAGGTAGTACGGGACTCTGTGGTCCAGTAACTTCTTGATTAGACCGTCGTGCCATACTGTATCAAAGGCCTTCTCGATGTCTAGCAGAACCATACCAGTGGCTAGGCCTCTTGACATTCCTGTCGCGATATGTTCTGCTATCCTCGCCAACTGCTGTGTAGTGGCATGCCTTTTTCTAAAGCCGAATTGTTCATGGCGTATCTTCTTAGATATTGATTCATGTTTATTTATCCTGATTAGGATAATCTTTTCTAGCACCTTGCTTAATGTAGGCAGCAGACTTATCGGCCTGTAACTTGCCGTCTCATTTCCCTTCTTGCCCGGTTTTCTAATCGCCAGAATCTTGGCATGTTTCCAATTGTTGGGGAAATGTCGCAGCCGCATTGCTGCGTTGACTATATTTGTGATTGCCACGATCGCCTTCTGCGGTAGATGGTGGAGCGCTTTGTTCTGTATATCGTCCACCCCAGGGGCTTTTCTTGGTTTCATCCTTCTGATGATTGTCTCGATCTCCTTCGGCGTGGCAAAATCAATTACTTCTTTATTACGTTTAGTACCGGCAATGATTCTCCAGTACTTTACTGTATTTTTCACCTCTTCATCATTCTTGATATTCCCAAGGTGTTCACTGGCACGGTGGGCGGTCTCGAAATGCGTAGCGATTTGCTCCGCCTTCTGGGCGTGGTCATACGCATATGTATTTGCGGTGATTTTGAGCGGTGGACGAGGGATGGTCCGACTAGAACGGTCCTGTCGTCAGTGCGCTCCTCATCCTGTGAAGCTGTTGGTGCATTGTCCCAACTGTTTTGCGTGAAAGTGCTGTGACTGTGCCAGTGTCGTGCAGTGCAGTGTTGTGCAGTGTTGTGCCGTGCTGTGATTGGTGCTGTGTGTGGTTTTTCTACCGTTACTTTGACATAGTGATACGTGCCCATGACACTAATACGCAGTCGTGACTCCGTACAGTTCGGATGGTCTTTGCTTAAAGCATAATCCGTATAAAGAGCGTTATACTGAACAAGTAGTGGTGGGGTACTGCTCGATATAGTGCGGCTTGTCTGTACTATACGGTGCACTGCGTCACCACAGTGGGCGTGACTGCGCGTTGCGCATTCAAAGTGAAGGCGGGGCGATTTCGCCGCACAGTGTTAACGCTGGTTAACTGCACTATTGTGCACAAAATCAGCATTTTTCTGTTACAGATAGAGGAAATATGAATACACAGATGGACGTGGCCACCACATCCGTAGGACTAGACGAGACACCTTGGCTGGAGCCAAGGAAGAAAAGAACCAGACGAGCTGACGACAACGGGCCAGCAGAGAAGAAAACGGCAACGGCGAATAGATTCGAGCCGTTGACAACGGCGGCGGAGGCTCCGCCCCAGACCAGCGCGAAGGAGAAAGTACCGCCCATCGTGGTACATGAGACCTTCAAGGACCACAAGAGATGTGCCCTAGGATTGCAGAAAATCCTGGAGAAGAACAACATACAGGGAAACTTCACCATCAATTATAAAAGAGAAGCACTGGTTGTCCGAAGCGGCAACACGAAAATGTACAATGAACTCCTGCGAGTAATGAAAAACGCAGGAACACAATACCATACGTACACGCCCGCACAAACAAAAGAACATAATGCGGTGCTAAAGGGACTCCCGCCTGGCATAGACACCAAAGAAATTCAACAAGAACTGCAGACGATGATTCCTGCAGTCACCAGAATAAGAGAAATAAAATATAAATACAGCGACAGTACCCCAATATACATCGTGGGGTTCACTGCGGGAACAAAATTCGCAGACGTTCAAAAAATTAGCAAGATATATCATACCAAGATATACTGGGAAGGATTCCGACCCAGAAACAACGTTACACAATGCTTCAGATGCCAACGTTTCGGGCACGCCGCCCGGAACTGTAATATCAAGATGCGCTGCGTTAAATGCGGCGAACTCCACGACTCAAGAACATGCAAGAAAGAAAAAGAAACACCAGCCAAATGTGCAAACTGCACTGGACCACACCCGGCCAGCTACCGAGGCTGTCCGGCATATATCAAAGAGATCGAACGCAGGGAAGCACTCAAGAGAATCGCACAGACGAAACGACTAGAAAAGTTTGGAAACAAACAATCAAGATACGTGGAAGCTCCTGCTCCAAGGGAGTCAGCCTGGAGACAACCCCCCGCAATGGTGAGGGAAAAAACACAAGAAAACGAAAATGAAACCGACATACAAAATAAAATCTCAAGCGAAATGAACATGGTAAGCCAGATGTGCGATCTTAACGAAATGCACAGAATGGCGCAACAGCTGCGACAAGAAATGGCACAGGCCAAAACAAAGCAGCAACAGTTCCAGGTATACTGGAAATTCCTTGGTAGTATCGATGGCTAGATACGCCAATACCAATGGAATACAAGTCGCGTTCTGGAACGCAAACGGAATAGCCAGGAAAGGCATAGAACTCAGAACCTTCGCGGAAGAGCGAAGACTAGACATGATCATGGTGACAGAGACAAATAGCAAGCCAGGTAGATTCATGAAAATCCCCGGTTACACAGGATATCATAGGCCGAAGCCTGAAGGAATAGGAGGAGGCGTATCGGTTTATGTCAAGAATGACCTACAACATTACGAAGTAGCCTTATCAACCACAGCGACGCTCCAAGCAGTAGCAGTTATAACACAGACACCAGCAAAGACGCTTATGGTAGCAGCGTACCGAAGCCCGTCCGAACGCCTCCATACGAATGATATAGACAAGATAATGAACCTGGCAGAAAAAGTTGTCATGGGCGGAGACTTCAACGCCAAGCATAGAGTCTGGAACTGTCACCAAGCAAATGCCGCCGGAAAACTACTGTTAAATCATTCCGAGCGAAGAGAATATCACATTACTGCGCCGCCAACCCCTACCGTATTCAAGAGAAACGCCAGGCCGTCAACGTTGGACATTGTCCTTAACAAACAGATAGGGATCGACCGAATCGAATCGATCCCAGAATTAAGCTCAGACCATAACCCGGTAGTCGCACAAATTACCGGGAGAACACAAACCCGCAAGAGGGAAACAAGAGACTACGACCAAGCAGACTGGAAGAAGTTTAAGCAAGAATTAAATAAAGAGGTAGATCTACAAAAATACATATCTACCGTAGAAGAACTAGAAGACAGCGTAAAGAAGATTACAACAACCATACAAAAAGCCATGAACAATAGCATCCCAATGAAAAACACAAGAAGATACAACATCAGGCTGTCAGAAGAACTCAAAGAAAAAATCAAATTAAGAAATACAGCAAGAAGACTCTGGCAGAGAACCCGACAAAATCAATACAGAATCATCCGAAACAACTTAACGGATGAAATAAGAAAAGACCTGTACGACGTCAGAAACATAGTATGGCAAGACAGACTCAAGAACCTGAGCATCAAAAATAACAGCCTTTGGGAAACAGTAAAGGTCATGAAGCTAAGCCGAAGAGAGCCCATTCCACCTCTCAAAAATGACGATGGAACATACACGTACAGCAACGTAGACAAAGCAGAAAAAATTGCTAACAAATTCGAAGCAATACATCGTGCTAACGAAGACCTCGGCAACAAGAAATTTGACAAACTTGTAACAGACACTGTCAAATACTGGAGAATTATTACGACCGCAAGAGATGAAAAAGAGGACATAGACTATGCCACGCCGAAAGAAGTGGAAACAGCTATCAGAAAAACAAGCGCTAGAAAAGCACCTGGAATAGACAATATCCAGAACAAGATATTACACTACCTACCGCAGAAGGCGGTCGTGGCAATCACAAACATAATTCATGCGTCGCTGAGGCTACGACATTTCCCAGATACATGGAAACACGCCAAGATTCTGGCAATAAAGAAACCGGGCAAAGCAGGAAACGAAGTTACAAGCTATAGACCAATTAGCCTGCTACCAACAATAAGCAAAGTCCTCGAGAAGATAATTCTTGCGAGAATCCAGAAACATGAAGAGACAGTAAAAACAAAAGAAAAAGCAAAAAAGATACGCGAGGAGCAATTTGGCTTCAGAAGGAAGCACTCCACAGTACACCAACTCGCGAGAATCACAGAACACATCACGAAAGCACGAGCAAGAGGTTTCTCCACAGGAATGGTCCTGCTGGATATGGAGAAAGCATTTGACACGGTATGGCATGATGGCCTGATCAAGAAATTAATAGACTACAAAGTACCCACTTACTTAGTAAGGATCACCGATGGGTATCTCAGAAGGAGAACGTTCCACGTAGAAGTGGAAGGAGAAAGATCAACCGTGAAACAAGTTGCTGCCGGAGTCCCCCAGGGATCGATACTGGGGCCGGCCCTGTTCAACTATTATATTAACGACATACCGACAAACCGGAAAACAACACTAGCATTATACGCTGACGACACAGCCACACTAAAGTCAGGACACAACATGAATAGCATCGTCGACCAATTACAAGACACGTTGAACAGGCAAAATAAATACCTCAATACATGGAAAATGAAACTAAATGAAAATAAGACCGAGGCAATCATGTTCTCAAGAAAGAAGATCCAGAACCCGAAGAAACTCAAGATTAATAACACTGAGGTGGAATGGAAAGACAAAGTCAAATACCTAGGCGTACACCTAGACAAGAAGCTTACATTCAATGAGCACATCACGCAAATAAAAAAGAAAGTCAACGCAGCCCTAACAATGATATACGGGATGATGTGCCACAAAAGTCAGCTCTCGGAGAAAAACAAGCTACTACTATACAAGATGGCGATAAGACCGATCATGATGTACGCGGCCCCCATCTGGAGAAACATAAAGAAAACACGAATGAAAACACTGCAAACATTACAAAACAAAATATTGAAGATGGCGCTACACAAACCGAGCACGCACAGAACAAAGTTACTGCATGAAGAAGCGGATGTTGATACGATAAAAGAATATATCGAAAAAACAAGCTTAAGATTCTATCAACCGAAGACCCATGACAACAAGTTAATAAAGAACTTAAGAACGGCGAAAATAGTACACCTGTGTAACCGGACAAACAGAAGACACATAAAAACGAAGCATCAACTATCGTATCACTTCGTATGCAGCAAGTAAACTCGCCTGGGCATGGGGAGGGTTCCCTCCTTTGCCGCGTCCCCTTTCAACAAGAACACTGGGTTTTTTGAAATTTTTCCCAGCCAAAGAATACTAGTCAGGAAACAAAAACAAGTAAGAAAAAGAAAACAAAACAAGTTAATAGTTGGTAATCTGGGAAAAGATTTCCCCTGGAACAACCTGAAATGAAGAAGAAGTCTACAGAGAAGATATCAAGCGCGGAAGAAACAAACTAAACTAACTAAAAAAAACAAGAAAAAAAAAAAAAAAAAAAAAAAAAAAAAAAAAAAAGCCCATGACACTCTAGACACATACGAACGTTTCGTCGTCGTCAGCCGTGCGGTGTGATAAGTGCGCGTTTCTTTCCGCCGTCGTGGCAAATACATTCCAGTGAACCTCGTCCTTTGTGACTGTCCGCATCCCTCCCCCCCTTTTCAGGGTACGACGTTGCCGAGCGGGCACCTTAATAAAAATCTACCAGCACCGCCATGGAGGTGGACGAGGCGGCTGCTGCGGTCGTCGCGGTCGAGGCCGATTTGCCGATCCAGGTCGCAGAGTCGGTCGTGCAGACGCAGGCGAGGGTTGCCCCCGCAGCCGTCGAGCAGCCGGTCCAGGTCGTCGTCGTGCCAGCGCCCGATGACGTTGCCGAGGATCTTTCTTGGTTGCCTGTCGTCCGCAAGCGGACGAGGAGACCGAGCGTCGGCGAGAAGTCGCCAGTTAGCAACAAGAAGGTCGCCACCGAGGGCGTCACCAGAGTGGCGAACAAGTTCACGCCGCTGGTAAATGCAGAGGCCGTCATCGCTGCTGCAAAGACGCAGACGAAGGAGAGGATCCCTCCGATCGTCTTGCACCACATTGTCGAATCCTATCCGAGGTTCGTAGCGAACCTCAAAGACTACATCAGGAAGGCTGGCCATGAAGGCACCGTCCACATCAAGTACGTAAAAAGCGGCCTCATGATAAATTCGGACTCGATGCCGATTTACCATGAGGTGCTTAGACTATTTAAAAGGGGTAACACGGAGTACCACACGTTTACCCCTTCCTCCGAGAAGGAGACAAATTTAATACTAAAGGGCCTACCGCCGGGCATTACAAACGAGGAATTGCTTGACGAGATCAAGTTCTTCAAGCTGCCGGTGACCAGGGTACGGTCCATTCAGTACGGCCGCAAGGACTTAGGTCCCATTTACATCGTGGGTTTCGTCACCGGCACTAAACTCGCCGACGCACTCCAGGTCCCGTATCTGTTTTCAACTCGCGCACACTGGGAGGCTTACAAGCCCAAGAATGCGATCACGCAGTGCTTTCGATGCCAGCACTTCGGACATGCAGCTCGCAATTGCAATATTGTCATGCGCTGCGTGATCTGCGGTGACGAGCACGACTCCAAGCAGTGCCCGCTCAAGAAAGATCAGCCGGCCAAGTGCGTCAACTGCGGAGGGCCTCATCCGGCCAATTATCGTGGCTGCCCCGCTCACGTGCGAGAGCTGGAGCGCAGAATCGCCCAGCGTGACAAGAACCTGAAGAGGCAGCAGCCCTCCGCGCAGTTCACCGGCGGATACTTTCCGTCGATGCGCAACAGACACGTGGACGCCCCGGCGCCCGCTTCCAACTCGTGGACCAATAGAAATCCCCGACCTCGTGTCGGAATCACTGGCGTCGTTGACGTCAACGCTGGCGGCGCTAGGGCGCACCCGACCGCGAAGTCGTCCGAGGAAAAGGCGCACACGCTGAAGGCTATATACGACGAAATAGACGTCCTATGCGACTTTGATAGTCTTGTCTCAAACGCCCTCCAGCTGCGCGACGATCTGGCCGCAGCCACGCTAAAGAGCGAGAAGTTCCAGATCGTCCGCCGTTTTCTCAAGAGCCTCGATGAATATACACGCTCTATCTCGAGGCCAATTGCGTGTCGCGTTGTGGAACGCCAGCAGTTTACACACGAGGATCGACGAGTTGGGAGCTTTCCTGCAGCAGCACCGGATAGACGTCGCTCTTGTTACCGAAACGTCCTTTAAGGACAACAGGTACAAGGGCATCGCAGGTTTCAGAGCGTATCACCGTCCGAAACCCGACGGCCGCGGAGGCGGCGTCTCGATATACGTCAGTGCCGACGTCTGAGCAATTCGGCTTCAGGCGCGGGCACTCGACCGTCCACCAGCTGGCCAGAATCGCGCATAACGCCACCGAGCTGAGCGGAAACAAGCGCTGTACGGTGATGGTACTCCTTGACATCGAGAAGGCCTTCGACACGGTCTGGCACGACGGCCTCGTACACAAGCTGTTGGGATACGGGGTGCCGCCGTATCTCGTGAAACTCATCGACAACTACCTCGGAGGCCGCACGTTCCGTGTCGAGGTGAATGGGAAATTCTCCACGGTCAGATCAGCTGTAGCGGGAGTCCCGCAAGGATCCATCCTCGGGCCAATGCTCTTCAGTTACTTCGTTAACGATATGCCGACCTCGGGAGGTGCCGAACTGGCCCTCTATGCAGACGACACCGCCATCTTCGCGAACACCAGATCGCTGGATGACTCGCTCGACCGACTCCAGGACGCCCTCGACGAGGTGTCCGGTTTCTTCGCCAAGTGGCGGCTGAAGATCAACGCGAACAAGACGGAGGGCATCGTCTTCTCGCGAGTGAAGCGCAGTCATCCGCGACGGCGTCTCACCATCGACGGCGTCGACGTGATCTGGAAGGATTCCGTCAGGTATCTCGGCGTGCACATGGACACGTGCCTCCGATACAACAAGCATATCGAGTGCGTGCGCAGGAAGGCGTACGGCGCCCTAGCTGAGCTCTACTCACTGCTGGCTAGCGGGAGCGGTCTGTCGCGTGACAAGGTCACGATATACAAGATGGCGATCAGACCGATCCTCACGTACGCCTCCCCGATCTGGCGGAACACCTCGCGTACCAACATCAAGCGCCTGCAGACCGTCCAGAACAAGATCCTGAGGATGGCGGTGGACAAGCCGCCCAACTACCCGACGCTCGCGGTGCACGAGCGCGCGGACATCTGTACGGTTGCCGAATTTGTCGAACATGCGAGCTGGAGGTTCTACACGCGGGTGCTGCGGGGAAATCCGCTGCTAGAGCGCCTGCCCAGAGCGCGTGTGATCCCCCTCGCGAGGAGGATCGGATCGACCAGAAGACGCAACAAGTTCGTGCGACCGTACTATTTCAAAACTAAGCCGCCCGAGCGGCTGACCGATTCGCGCCGACGGAAAACGGGCAAGGTCAGGCGTGAGTGCGTGACCAGTGCGTCACACACGACCTTTTCGCTCTCTTCTGATATCAGGCCCCAGCGTGGGAGGGGGTAGGGTAGGTAGGCATCGGGAGGGGTGGGGTGGGTGGGGGGTTGCCTGGGATTTTACTTTCTTTTTCTTTCTTTTTGGGTTTTTATCTTCGACAGCGACAGATATCCAGGTTTTTTGGAACTTTTCCTGGATTTGAGCACAAACTGCGCGATTGTTATCGAGCCACCTGAAGACGATCCATTACTATATGCCGATTGAGGCTGTTGTCGGGGCGATCCTCGCCTCTAGGAACGGTCTGATAGTGATCTTCAAATCATTCTTCGATTTCTCATGGGCCGAACTAAAACACCGTAAATTCGTGCAAAAAAAAAAAAAAAAAAATTCGTGAGCGGTGGAATGTGGATTCTTCTGTCGACGCTCGTCTAGAGCAGAAGTGTTTTTCTTTTTCTTGCAATTGATCACTCAGCCAAATATAATAATAATATTATTATCTGTGCCAGTCTGAAACAGTGCGCGACGAACAATAAACGTTTCACACGCATGCTGCCATACGCGCACACACACACACCCACACATACACACTAGTGAATTGTGCACCGTGTGTGTTGTGACAGTACGAGCTCCGTAAATCTGCCGGGCGCGGAGCGGTCCGCTATTTTTCCAATAAAACAATTGTGATTGTGCAATCCTAGTTGTTGTGCCAGTGTCTCGTGTTGGTGGGTGCGGGTGCGCTGGTGCGGGACCACGTCCCGGCCCGTATTCGACGGGCATAAAAATTTCAACAGCTCATATAAATGGATCCGTCCGACGAGCAGAGCGAACGGCGTGCCAGTGCAGTGAGCACGCCTGACCAGAGCTCGTCAATCCCCCTAGAGGGTGAGGTGTCCCCATCCCCACGACCGGCGGTAGTATATCGCACGGGCACGGGCAAGCGGGTCTCCGTCCGTCTGAAGCGCATGCGAAGCGTGTGCAGTGACGAGAGCGGCCGTGAGTCCGACGGGACGCAGAACCCGTCGAAGAGGGAGAGGGAATGCGCTCGCGGAGACGTGGCCGGCCCCTCCGGGGTCCGCGCCAGCGTCTCCCCGAGCGCGCCTCCTCCGTCGACGACGATGGACGCTGCTGTCCCGGCCGCGGCCGCCGCGACTCAACAACAGGCGTGTGACGACGGCTTCACTGTGGTGGCCCACAGGAAGCGATGTCCGCCCATCTACGCGTACGCGAGAAACTATTTCGCGCTGTCGCGTGCGCTCAACGCCGAGGGCGTTCTGTTCACCTCCGAGAAGGTGGGCAGCAATGCGTGCAAACTGAGGATGAGCACCGACGCCGCTTATCGCGCCGCAGTCCGCGTGCTCCGAACGGCGGGGATCGAGTTTCACTCGTATCTCCTGCCGACGGAGAAGACGCACAAGCTCCTCCTCCGCGGCATGACTCCGGACACTGACGTTGACGATCTGTGGGAGGCGATTAGGCTGGCGGGCTTCACCCCCAGTCACGTCACCCAGATCGTCAACGGGGGACGGAAGACGGCCACCTTCCTGGTGTACTTCGCGCCAGGAATGCGGGAGCACGCTCGCCGTTTCGAGACCATTCAGGTCCTCGACTCGGCTAAAGTTAAGGTTGAGCGATTCCGAGGTCGCTCCGGCCCCCCGCAGTGCTTTCGTTGCCAGCGCTGGGGCCACTCGTCTGCCGCGTGCAACATGCAGACGCGCTGCGTCGCTTGCGCCGGGACACACGATGCGTCGGAGTGTCCCCGGGACAAGTCGCAGCGCGTCGTACTCTGCTGCAACTGCGGTGGCCCGCATCCGGCGAGCCACCGGGGTTGCCCCGAGTACAAGCATGCTGAGGCGGCGCGCATGCGCAAGGAAGACCCTCGTCGTACGAGGAAGCGAGGCTCGCGTAAGAGCAAGTCGCAGTCGAAGGCGTTGAGCGGTGCTCCGCCGACGAATCCTCCGAGGGCAGCCAAACCGGCGGCTTCGAGGGTGCACGCACCCTCGAACACCGCCGGCGCGAGACGCTACGTGGAGACGCTCAGGGGTGTGGCGGCGCCTGCGCGCGCCGTCGCCCCCGCCGCGACGTCGATCGGCGAGTCGGCCCCGGCGTGCAGTGAGCCGTTGAAGGGATCCCCTGCGGATCCTGGCAAACGTGCCCCGATGCCGCGGTCTAGGTCCGTCGACGCGTCCGCGGCCCCGAGCGCCTCCACGAGAGCTCCGGAAAACCGTTGGGTCGCTCCAGCGCCGGCAAAGCGTTCTGGCGTGCAGAGTGCCGTGCCTGCAACCACTGTTGCGCGCACCAATAACAGACAGGCTAGTAAAGCCGCCGAGCCCAGGCCGTTGCCTCGTAAGTCGTTGACGACCTCTACCGACGCGACGAATCCGCCGAAGCGTACAGCCGCTCCGCGAGCGGTGCCTGCGCGCGTCTCCTTGCCGTCGAGCAAGCGTGCGACGGTCCGTTTGCCGGGGGGCAAAAGCGTCAGCGCCGCTGCGCCCGTGCCCGCGGAGAGATCCGCGGCCTGTCGCCTAGCCGGCCGGTGAGCGCCCGTCCCGCAGGTCCGGCGGGAAGAAGAAGCGGGGCTCGCGAGCGGGCGTCGGCGTCGAGCCGACGAGGTGACCGTGCAGCCCGCCGCTGCCAGCCAACCGTCGCGATCGCGACAACGACGACTCCCGACGACACTACGTGACGTCACGAGAGACGACGAGACGTTCATCGACGACATCGTCAACTGGTGCGAGACGTACATCCGCGCCCACGAGGCGGCGTCCGACGCGAGGGGAAGGCTCCTAGCGTTCGCGTACGCCGTCCGCACTTGCCCGACCGGTATACTAACATGCCTGCTAGAGACAAACTAAACGTACTATACTGGAACACCAACGGCGTTCGTGCGCGGCGGGTGGAACTCATCGCGGCGGTGCAGTGTCACAAGGTTGACGTTGTACTGCTGTGTGAGACGCACCTGAACGCGAGCATGGACTTTTCGATCCCGAATTTCCACACCTATCGTGTCGACAGACCTGACGGTTCCTCGCATGGTGGCACTGCGATTCTCGTTGGGAGTCGCATGCCCCATTACGAGGTCGCGTGTCCGCAGCTGTCGTCTGTCGAGGCGACGACGGTGATGGTGAAATTGGGCGGTCGCGGGTGCTTGCTCGCCGGCGTGTATAAGCGTCCGAACGACAGCCTGTGCACCGATGACATCGACGCCCTACTAAATTTGAGCCCATCGGCGATCGTGGCCGGTGACCTCAACGCTAAACATCCTTCGTGGAATTCCGAAAAACATCATAAACATATCAGAAAAACAAGCGCTAGAAAAGCACCTGGAATAGACAATATCCAGAACAAGATATTACACTACCTACCGCAGAAGGCGGTCGTGGCAATCACAAACATAATTCATGCGTCGCTGAGGCTACGACATTTCCCAGATACATGGAAACACGCCAAGATTCTGGCAATAAAGAAACCGGGCAAAGCAGGAAACGAAGTTACAAGCTATAGACCAATTAGCCTGCTACCAACAATAAGCAAAGTCCTCGAGAAGATAATTCTTGCGAGAATCCAGAAACATGAAGAGACAGTAAAAACAAAAGAAAAAGCAAAAAAGATACGCGAGGAGCAATTTGGCTTCAGAAGGAAGCACTCCACAGTACACCAACTCGCGAGAATCACAGAACACATCACGAAAGCACGAGCAAGAGGTTTCTCCACAGGAATGGTCCTGCTGGATATGGAGAAAGCATTTGACACGGTATGGCATGATGGCCTGATCAAGAAATTAATAGACTACAAAGTACCCACTTACTTAGTAAGGATCACCGATGGGTATCTCAGAAGGAGAACGTTCCACGTAGAAGTGGAAGGAGAAAGATCAACCGTGAAACAAGTTGCTGCCGGAGTCCCCCAGGGATCGATACTGGGGCCGGCCCTGTTCAACTATTATATTAACGACATACCGACAAACCGGAAAACAACACTAGCATTATACGCTGACGACACAGCCACACTAAAGTCAGGACACAACATGAATAGCATCGTCGACCAATTACAAGACACGTTGAACAGGCAAAATAAATACCTCAATACATGGAAAATGAAACTAAATGAAAATAAGACCGAGGCAATCATGTTCTCAAGAAAGAAGATCCAGAACCCGAAGAAACTCAAGATTAATAACACTGAGGTGGAATGGAAAGACAAAGTCAAATACCTAGGCGTACACCTAGACAAGAAGCTTACATTCAATGAGCACATCACGCAAATAAAAAAGAAAGTCAACGCAGCCCTAACAATGATATACGGGATGATGTGCCACAAAAGTCAGCTCTCGGAGAAAAACAAGCTACTACTATACAAGATGGCGATAAGACCGATCATGATGTACGCGGCCCCCATCTGGAGAAACATAAAGAAAACACGAATGAAAACACTGCAAACATTACAAAACAAAATATTGAAGATGGCGCTACACAAACCGAGCACGCACAGAACAAAGTTACTGCATGAAGAAGCGGATGTTGATACGATAAAAGAATATATCGAAAAAACAAGCTTAAGATTCTATCAACCGAAGACCCATGACAACAAGTTAATAAAGAACTTAAGAACGGCGAAAATAGTACACCTGTGTAACCGGACAAACAGAAGACACATAAAAACGAAGCATCAACTATCGTATCACTTCGTATGCAGCAAGTAAACTCGCCTGGGCATGGGGAGGGTTCCCTCCTTTGCCGCGTCCCCTTTCAACAAGAACACTGGGTTTTTTGAAATTTTTCCCAGCCAAAGAATACTAGTCAGGAAACAAAAACAAGTAAGAAAAAGAAAACAAAACAAGTTAATAGTTGGTAATCTGGGAAAAGATTTCCCCTGGAACAACCTGAAATGAAGAAGAAGTCTACAGAGAAGATATCAAGCGCGGAAGAAACAAACTAAACTAACTAAAAAAAAAAAAAAAAAAAAAAAAAAAAAAAAAAAAAAAAAAAAAAAAGCCCATGACACTCTAGACACATACGAACGTTTCGTCGTCGTCAGCCGTGCGGTGTGATAAGTGCGCGTTTCTTTCCGCCGTCGTGGCAAATACATTCCAGTGAACCTCGTCCTTTGTGACTGTCCGCATCCCTCCCCCCCTTTTCAGGGTACGACGTTGCCGAGCGGGCACCTTAATAAAAATCTACCAGCACCGCCATGGAGGTGGACGAGGCGGCTGCTGCGGTCGTCGCGGTCGAGGCCGATTTGCCGATCCAGGTCGCAGAGTCGGTCGTGCAGACGCAGGCGAGGGTTGCCCCCGCAGCCGTCGAGCAGCCGGTCCAGGTCGTCGTCGTGCCAGCGCCCGATGACGTTGCCGAGGATCTTTCTTGGTTGCCTGTCGTCCGCAAGCGGACGAGGAGACCGAGCGTCGGCGAGAAGTCGCCAGTTAGCAACAAGAAGGTCGCCACCGAGGGCGTCACCAGAGTGGCGAACAAGTTCACGCCGCTGGTAAATGCAGAGGCCGTCATCGCTGCTGCAAAGACGCAGACGAAGGAGAGGATCCCTCCGATCGTCTTGCACCACATTGTCGAATCCTATCCGAGGTTCGTAGCGAACCTCAAAGACTACATCAGGAAGGCTGGCCATGAAGGCACCGTCCACATCAAGTACGTAAAAAGCGGCCTCATGATAAATTCGGACTCGATGCCGATTTACCATGAGGTGCTTAGACTATTTAAAAGGGGTAACACGGAGTACCACACGTTTACCCCTTCCTCCGAGAAGGAGACAAATTTAATACTAAAGGGCCTACCGCCGGGCATTACAAACGAGGAATTGCTTGACGAGATCAAGTTCTTCAAGCTGCCGGTGACCAGGGTACGGTCCATTCAGTACGGCCGCAAGGACTTAGGTCCCATTTACATCGTGGGTTTCGTCACCGGCACTAAACTCGCCGACGCACTCCAGGTCCCGTATCTGTTTTCAACTCGCGCACACTGGGAGGCTTACAAGCCCAAGAATGCGATCACGCAGTGCTTTCGATGCCAGCACTTCGGACATGCAGCTCGCAATTGCAATATTGTCATGCGCTGCGTGATCTGCGGTGACGAGCACGACTCCAAGCAGTGCCCGCTCAAGAAAGATCAGCCGGCCAAGTGCGTCAACTGCGGAGGGCCTCATCCGGCCAATTATCGTGGCTGCCCCGCTCACGTGCGAGAGCTGGAGCGCAGAATCGCCCAGCGTGACAAGAACCTGAAGAGGCAGCAGCCCTCCGCGCAGTTCACCGGCGGATACTTTCCGTCGATGCGCAACAGACACGTGGACGCCCCGGCGCCCGCTTCCAACTCGTGGACCAATAGAAATCCCCGACCTCGTGTCGGAATCACTGGCGTCGTTGACGTCAACGCTGGCGGCGCTAGGGCGCACCCGACCGCGAAGTCGTCCGAGGAAAAGGCGCACACGCTGAAGGCTATATACGACGAAATAGACGTCCTATGCGACTTTGATAGTCTTGTCTCAAACGCCCTCCAGCTGCGCGACGATCTGGCCGCAGCCACGCTAAAGAGCGAGAAGTTCCAGATCGTCCGCCGTTTTCTCAAGAGCCTCGATGAATATACACGCTCTATCTCGAGGCCAATTGCGTGTCGCGTTGTGGAACGCCAGCAGTTTACACACGAGGATCGACGAGTTGGGAGCTTTCCTGCAGCAGCACCGGATAGACGTCGCTCTTGTTACCGAAACGTCCTTTAAGGACAACAGGTACAAGGGCATCGCAGGTTTCAGAGCGTATCACCGTCCGAAACCCGACGGCCGCGGAGGCGGCGTCTCGATATACGTCAGTGCCGACGTCTGAGCAATTCGGCTTCAGGCGCGGGCACTCGACCGTCCACCAGCTGGCCAGAATCGCGCATAACGCCACCGAGCTGAGCGGAAACAAGCGCTGTACGGTGATGGTACTCCTTGACATCGAGAAGGCCTTCGACACGGTCTGGCACGACGGCCTCGTACACAAGCTGTTGGGATACGGGGTGCCGCCGTATCTCGTGAAACTCATCGACAACTACCTCGGAGGCCGCACGTTCCGTGTCGAGGTGAATGGGAAATTCTCCACGGTCAGATCAGCTGTAGCGGGAGTCCCGCAAGGATCCATCCTCGGGCCAATGCTCTTCAGTTACTTCGTTAACGATATGCCGACCTCGGGAGGTGCCGAACTGGCCCTCTATGCAGACGACACCGCCATCTTCGCGAACACCAGATCGCTGGATGACTCGCTCGACCGACTCCAGGACGCCCTCGACGAGGTGTCCGGTTTCTTCGCCAAGTGGCGGCTGAAGATCAACGCGAACAAGACGGAGGGCATCGTCTTCTCGCGAGTGAAGCGCAGTCATCCGCGACGGCGTCTCACCATCGACGGCGTCGACGTGATCTGGAAGGATTCCGTCAGGTATCTCGGCGTGCACATGGACACGTGCCTCCGATACAACAAGCATATCGAGTGCGTGCGCAGGAAGGCGTACGGCGCCCTAGCTGAGCTCTACTCACTGCTGGCTAGCGGGAGCGGTCTGTCGCGTGACAAGGTCACGATATACAAGATGGCGATCAGACCGATCCTCACGTACGCCTCCCCGATCTGGCGGAACACCTCGCGTACCAACATCAAGCGCCTGCAGACCGTCCAGAACAAGATCCTGAGGATGGCGGTGGACAAGCCGCCCAACTACCCGACGCTCGCGGTGCACGAGCGCGCGGACATCTGTACGGTTGCCGAATTTGTCGAACATGCGAGCTGGAGGTTCTACACGCGGGTGCTGCGGGGAAATCCGCTGCTCGAGCGACTGCCCAGAGCGCGTGTGATCCTCCTTGCGAGGTGGATCGGACCGAATAGAAGACGCAACAAGTTCGTGCAACCGTACTACTTCAAAACTACGCCGCCCGTGCGGCCGGCTGACTCGCGCCGACGGAAAACGGGTAACGTCAGGACGTGAGTGCGTGACCAGTGCGTCACCACACGACCTTTTCGCTCTCTTCTGATATCAGGCCCCAGCGTGGGAGGGGGTAGGGTAGGTAGGCATCGGGAGGGGTGGGGTGGGTGGGGGGTTGCCTGGGATTTTACTTTCTTTTTCTTTCTTTTTGGGTTTTTATCTTCGACAGCGACAGATATCCAGGTTTTTTGGAACTTTTCCTGGATTTGAGCACAAACTGCGCGATTGTTATCGAGCCACCTGAAGACGATCCATTACTATATGCCGATTGAGGCTGTTGTCGGGGCGATCCTCGCCTCTAGGAACGGTCTGATAGTGATCTTCAAATCATTCTTCGATTTCTCATGGGCCGAACTAAAACACCGTAAATTCGTGCAAAAAAAAAAAAAAAAAAATTCGTGAGCGGTGGAATGTGGATTCTTCTGTCGACGCTCGTCTAGAGCAGAAGTGTTTTTCTTTTTCTCGACTGATCTCTAAATATATATTTATTATCTGTGCCATAAACGTTTCACACACACGCATGCTGTCATACGCGCACACACACACACATACACACTAGTGAATTGTGCACCGTGTGTGTTGTGACTGTACGAGCTCCGTAAATCTGCCGGGCGCGGAGCGGTCCGCTGTTTTTCCAATAAAACAATTGTGATTGTGCAATCCTAGTTGTCGTGCCAGTGTCTCGTGTTGGTGGGTGCGGGTGCGCTGGTGCGGGACCACGTCCCGGCCCGTATTCGACGGGCATAAAAATTCAACAGCTCATAAATGGATCCGTCCGACGAGCAGAGCGAACGGCGTGCCAGTGCAGTGAGCACGCCTGACCAGAGCTCGTCAATCCCCGTAGAGGGTGAGGTATACCCATCCCCACGACCGGCGGTAGTATATCGCACGGGCACGGGTAAGCGGGTCTCCGTCCGTCTGAAGCGCATGCGAAGCGTGTGCAGTGACGAGAGCGGCCGTGAGTCCGACGGGACGCAGAACCCGTCGAAGAGGGAGAGGGAATGCGCTCGCGGTGACGTGGCCGGCCCCTCCGGGGTCCGCGCCAGCGTCTCCCCGAGCGCGCCTTCTCCGTCGACGACGATGGACGCTGCTGTCCCGGCCGCGGCCGCCGCGACTCAACAACCGGCGTGTGACGACGGCTTCACAGTGGTGGCCCACAGGAAGCGATGTCCGCCCATCTACGCGTACGCGAGAAACTATTTCGCGCTGTCGCGTGCGCTCAACGCCGAGGGCGTTCTGTTCGCCTCCGAGAAGGTGGGCAGCAATGCGTGCAAGCTGAGGATGAGCACCGACGCCGCTTATCGCGCCGCAGTCCGCGTGCTCCGAACGGCGGGGATCGAGTTTCACTCGTATCTCCTGCCGACGGAGAAGACGCACAAGCTCCTCCTCCGCGGCATGACTCCGGACACTGACGTTGACGATCTGTGGGAGGCGATTAGGCTGGCGGGCTTCACCCCCAGTCACGTCACCCAGATCGTCAACGGGGGACGGAAGACGGCCACCTTCCTGGTGTACTTCGCGCCAGGAATGCGGGAGCACGCTCGCCGTTTCGAGACCATTCAGGTCCTCGACTCGGCTAAAGTTAAGGTTGAGCGATTCCGAGGTCGCTCCGGCCCCCCGCAGTGCTTTCGTTGCCAGCGCTGGGGCCACTCGTCTGCCGCGTGCAACATGCAGACGCGCTGCGTCGCTTGCGCCGGGACACACGATGCGTCGGAGTGTCCCCGGGACAAGTCGCAGCGCGTCGTACTCTGCTGCAACTGCGGTGGCCCGCATCCGGCGAGCCACCGGGGTTGCCCCGAGTACAAGCATGCTGAGGCGGCGCGCATGCGCAAGGAAGACCCTCGTCGTACGAGGAAGCGAGGCTCGCGTAAGAGCAAGTCGCAGTCGAAGGCGTTGAGCGGTGCTCCGCCGACGAATCCTCCGAGGGCAGCCAAACCGGCGGCTTCGAGGGTGCACGCACCCTCGAACACCGCCGGCGCGAGACGCTACGTGGAGACGCTCAGGGGTGTGGCGGCGCCTGCGCGCGCCGTCGCCCCCGCCGCGACGTCGATCGGCGAGTCGGCCCCGGCGTGCAGTGAGCCGTTGAAGGGATCCCCTGCGGATCCTGGCAAACGTGCCCCGATGCCGCGGTCTAGGTCCGTCGACGCGTCCGCGGCCCCGAGCGCCTCCACGAGAGCTCCGGAAAACCGTTGGGTCGCTCCAGCGCCGGCAAAGCGTTCTGGCGTGCAGAGTGCCGTGCCTGCAACCACTGTTGCGCGCACCAATAACAGACAGGCTAGTAAAGCCGCCGAGCCCAGGCCGTTGCCTCGTAAGTCGTTGACGACCTCTACCGACGCGACGAATCCGCCGAAGCGTACAGCCGCTCCGCGAGCGGTGCCTGCGCGCGTCTCCTTGCCGTCGAGCAAGCGTGCGACGGTCCGTTTGCCGGGGGGCAAAAGCGTCAGCGCCGCTGCGCCCGTGCCCGCGGAGAGATCCGCGGCCTGTCGCCTAGCCGGCCGGTGAGCGCCCGTCCCGCAGGTCCGGCGGGAAGAAGAAGCGGGGCTCGCGAGCGGGCGTCGGCGTCGAGCCGACGAGGTGACCGTGCAGCCCGCCGCTGCCAGCCAACCGTCGCGATCGCGACAACGACGACTCCCGACGACACTACGTGACGTCACGAGAGACGACGAGACGTTCATCGACGACATCGTCAACTGGTGCGAGACGTACATCCGCGCCCACGAGGCGGCGTCCGACGCGAGGGGAAGGCTCCTAGCGTTCGCGTACGCCGTCCGCACTTGCCCGACCGGTATACTAACATGCCTGCTAGAGACAAACTAAACGTACTATACTGGAACACCAACGGCGTTCGTGCGCGGCGGGTGGAACTCATCGCGGCGGTGCAGTGTCACAAGGTTGACGTTGTACTGCTGTGTGAGACGCACCTGAACGCGAGCATGGACTTTTCGATCCCGAATTTCCACACCTATCGTGTCGACAGACCTGACGGTTCCTCGCATGGTGGCACTGCGATTCTCGTTGGGAGTCGCATGCCCCATTACGAGGTCGCGTGTCCGCAGCTGTCGTCTGTCGAGGCGACGACGGTGATGGTGAAATTGGGCGGTCGCGGGTGCTTGCTCGCCGGCGTGTATAAGCGTCCGAACGACAGCCTGTGCACCGATGACATCGACGCCCTACTAAATTTGAGCCCATCGGCGATCGTGGCCGGTGACCTCAACGCTAAACATCCTTCGTGGAATTCCGTGACCGGCAACCACTCCGGCACGAGACTGTTCAAACACGCGGCGAAGTCCGACTTCGTCGTCGTTGCTCCGGACGAGCCGACCCATTACTCTGGCGACCGTGCGGGCGACGTGCTGGACGTGGCGATCCTCCGCAGCGTCGGCGGGGGGTACGGGCTGTGGTCGTTGCCGATTCTATCGTCCGACCACAACCCCGTGCTCCTGTCGCTGACGGGGCTGGGCCGTCGCGTTCCGGTGCCGAGGCCGTCCACGTTCGTCCGAGTCGATTGGTCTAGTTTCGCGGATAGAGTCGACGCGCGCGCCGACACCGGTCAGTGCGTGTTCGACTCTCCTTTGAGCCTTGAGGCGGCGGTATCATCTCTGCACGACGACATCACCGGAAACTCTGGCAGAAGTACCGTGACCCGAGTGACCGCACGAACTACAACTTTCTCGCGCAGCGTGTAAAGTTGCAGGTCGCGAAGCACCGCGATCGCGAGTGGTTCGACGCGACGATGTCGATGTCCGCGGACGAGAGTGGCTCGTCCGTGTGGCGTTGCACTCGTCGTCTCGTGTCCGCCCGACGACCGCGGCGCTCTGCGCTCATCGACGGAAACGGTATGTTGGTCAGTGAGCCGGCGGAGAGGGCCGAAGTGCTCGCGGACTCGATGGAGGGTCCGTTTCGTGCTAACCCCCCGGAGAACGAAGCGAGCGCCAGGTATGTCGAGGATTTCGTTTCGCGATTCCTCGCCACGCCGCCGTCCTCCCCGCCGCCGCTGATCACGCCGGAAGAAGTCACCGGCATCATCAAGCGTCTCGACCGCCGAAAAGCGACCGGAGACGACGGAATTAGCAACTCCGCCCTTCTCAATCTACCGGTAAGGGCGATCGTGCGGATGGCGGCGATCTTCTCGGAGATCTACCGTCATAAGCACTTTCCCCCCAGCTGGAAACTTGCCAAGGTTATCGCTGTTCCGAAGGTCGGTAAGCCTCTGCAACATCCCGCGAACCATCGCCCGATCAGTCTGCTGTCCTGCCTGTCTAAGGTGTTCGAGAGAACCCTTAGTAGGCGGATTGACGACCACTTGTCCGCGTCAGGGCATCTGGTCGACGAGCAGTTCGGATTCAGGCGTGGTCACGGTGCTGTTCAGCAGGTTTTGCGGCTGACGGAGCACATAACCCGCGGATTCAACGAGAAGCGTATGACCGGCGTCGTACTTCTCGACATTGAAAAGGCATTTGACAAGGTCTGGCACGCAGGTTTCCTGTACAAGCTCGTCTACGCTGATCTTCCCGACAGTATGACCCACTTGTTGGCGTCGTACCTGTCGGGTCGCAGCTTCTACGTGAGTGTGGAGGAGGCGAGGTCGAGTGTCAAGCCCGTGGTGGCTGGCGTTCCGCAGGGCAGCGTTGTGGCTCCGGTTCTGTTCTCCCTGTATATCAACGATATGCCGAGGGGGCAGACCACTGCGCTGTATGCGGACGACACCGCCATAGTCGCCCAATCGTGGAAGGTAGGGGTGCTCCACGCACGTCTGCAGCGTCATCTCGATGATCTCGCCGAATACTATGGTATCTGGCGGATGAGAGTTAACGCTGGGAAGTGCGAGGCGCTCCTATTTGCCAAGAAAAGAAACGTCGAACCGCCCGACCTGCACATCGACGACACGACCGTCGGTTGGGTCGCCGAGGCCAAGTACCTCGGCGTCACGATCGACAACAGACTGACTTTTGGACGCCATGCCGACAACGTACTCGACAAGGCGACAAAACAGTTCGGCAGACTGTACCCGCTACTGAACCGCCGGTCGCAATTATCGCTGGCCAGTAAAGCCGCGCTTTACACCAGCCTGATTCGGCCGCTGATGACGTACGCGGCTCCAGCCTGGGCTTATGCTAGGCCCGGCTCACTCAAACGGTTGCAGGTACTTCAGAACAGGATACTGCGCGTCATCGCCGACGCGCACTTCTACGTTCGGAACGATACTCTGCATAATGATTTCCGGATCCCTACACTCTGCGAGTTTGTGCGTTGTCAAGCTCGCACGCTGTACGCTCGGTCCGAATCCAGCCAGAACGCCCTGATTAACACCCTCGGCGCATACGATCCGTCCAACCCGTGGTACCGCTACAGGCGGCCGAGACTACTGGCGTTGTGATGGGTACACCTCCACCTTCATTGACGAGTACTGGTCACGGCCCGGTTGTGTGGGTCGTGGGCAGCGGGCTTCTCTCGCGCCCCGAGCCGACCCCCCCGGATCACTGCCGTACATCTGCAAAACATAGCTCAAATCAGTGCCGTTCGCTCTCGTCCTCGATGCTTCTGTGTCGGTGATTAGAGAAGCGACGTTTCTAGTCCTGAGTAACGGGTCCCCGTACACAGCACTCAAACCCCCCGTAGCGAACCATCGCTGGCACAACACATTACACAGGTTGTTCACAACCACTCTGGCCTGCTACATAGACAAAGCGGGCTATCCTGAGAAATTTGAATCGAGGACGACTCAGCAAGGCCTGATAATCAAGGCAGAGTCTATGCGGACCTACCACGAAATTGTCCGTGTCCTCAAAAGAGGAAACACCAACTTCCATACATTCACTCCACAGAGTGAAAAATTAGTAAATATGATAATAAAGGGTATGCCGCCGGGCGTGTGCACTCAAGATATCATTGACGAGGTAAAAGAAAAGGGGGCCCCGATACTGAAGGTCAGGGAGATTATACATCGACGGAGCGAGTACGCACCGCTTTTTATTGCGTTGTTTCCTAACGGCACAAAAATCGAGGACATAAAGAAGGTACGGAGTATTTTCTATACGGTTGTCAAATGGGAGGCGTACAAATCCGCCTCCCAGATTACGCAATGTTATCGCTGCCAGCAGTTCGGGCACGCAGCAAGAAACTGCAACATACCATCGCGGTGTGTTAAATGTGGGCAGGCACACGAGTCCAGGGAGTGCGTGAAACCGCGAGACACTCCCGCGAAATGCGCGAATTGCGAAGGGGAACACCCCGAAAACTACAAAGGATGCGTTGCTCACGTTAAAGAGCAGGAAAGGCGTGCTTTCCAGCGCGAGAGGGCAGTGGCCCGTAGACAACCGCCTCCACCGAGGAACAATAGCAAGAATTACCCTGGCATGAGACGCTAGGACAATCGCTACGTCGATGCGCCCGCGCCCGCGTTCAACAGATGGCAGCAGCCATCGAGACCAGCTCCAGGGGTATTCACTCCCAGTACTGGACAGGCAATGCCTGGTTCAGGCCAAATTTCCGACATGGCAAATGATTTCGACTCACTCAACAAAATGTGTGATGTCGGAAAAATGATGAGGCTAGTCAACGAACTAGCAAACAAGATGCGTCTAGCAAAGACGGAAAGAGAACAATTTGCCACATTCTGGTCAGTTCTCAGTCAGCTCAATGGCTAGATACGCCCCAGCTGACTCACTTCATGTCGCGCTCTGGAATGCAAACGGCATCCGGCGCAAGAAAGATGAGCTTCGCTTCTTCATGGAAGCACGAAGTATCGACGTCATGATGGTCTCAGAGACCAATTGCAGAGACAACCAGTACGTAGCAATTCCCGGCTACATTGCGTATCACAAACCTAGGCCAGTTGGCAAAGGTGGAGGAGTATCTCTGTATGTCAAAAGAGATATAAGGCAATACGGAGCACCTGAACCGCAGGTGAACACGTTACAGATGGTGGCAGCAATCATCGAAATACCACATAAAATTGTAGTCGCAGCAGCATACAAGGCTCCGAACGACCTCCTCCACACACAAGATATTGACCGAGTGCTACGTCTCGGTAACAAGGTGATACTTGCAGGGGATTTCAATGCCAGGAGTAGGCAATGGAGTTGTCACTTAAGCAATTTAGCAGGGAGAACCCTGGAGCAGCATGCGGAGCGTAGAAGCTACGAGATAGTTGCTCCGCATGAGCCAGCGTATTATCCAGCGAGAGCCAGGCCGTCGTTCCTGGACCTGGCACTCGTGCAGGATTTAGAGATTGATACGATCGAGACACTCGCCGAGCTGAGTTCCGATCATAATCCAGTCGTCATGCAAGTCAGCACGCAGGTGGCAAAGGTGTATAGAACCGTGCGGGACTATCAGAATGCAGACTGGAAAGGATTTAAAGACCACCTAAACGAAAATGTCGAGATAGGACAAAATTTGCGCACGCCGCAGGCTATACACGAATCCTGGCTCTGACGAACAACATCCAGGGAGGTATGAAGGAAAACATACCTGAGAAGAGAATTCGCCCGTATAGCCTGCAACTTACCGAAGAGACGATCAGGAAGATCAAGCTAAGAGCATCGGTAAGGCGATTCTGGCAGAGGACCAGACTTGACTATTATAGAATTCTCAGAAATCGACTCTCGGAGGAGATTAAGCAAGAAATAACCGCAGCCAAGAATGAAACTTGGAAAGCCCGACTGGCCCAAGTTAATGTTAAAGATAACTCATTATGGCAGACCCTCCGAGCCATATCGAATAAGAATAAAGGGACGATGCCGCCGCTGAAGAAGACGGACGGCACGTACGCATACTCGGATCAAGAAAGAGCGGAATTGATAGCCGAGCATTTTGAATCAGCGCATAGGGTGAGTGAAAACCTAGGAAGCCCTAGACACAACACAGAAATAGAAAGACTCATCGAGACGTGGAGGTCCGTCACAGCCGACGAGACTGAAGAAGAAGACATCGTACCCACATCTCCAGCTGAGGTGCACAAGGCCATTAGAAGATTTAGACCTAGAAAGGCACCAGGGATAGACAGCATTCAGAATATAGTGCTACAGTATTTACCGAAGAAGGGACTGGTAGCACTCACCGAAATTTACAATGCTGCCATCAGAATAGGACATTTCCCGGAGCAATGGAAGCAAGCCAAGATTCTGGCATTCAGGAAGGTCGGAAAGAAAGCTGAGGAAGTAGCCAGCTACCGGCCAATCAGTCTGCTGCAGACACTCAGTAAGGTGTTCGAGGCGATACTGCTGAACAGAATACAGACGCACGAAGAGGCGTCGAACAAGATAATCGACGAGCAGTTCGGATTTAGAAAAGGACATGCGACCACGCATCAGCTGGCGCGTATTACGGAGCAGATCGTCCGTAATTTCTGGAGAGGAAGATACGCAGCCATGATCCTGCTAGACATCGAGAAGGCGTTCGACACGGTATGGCATGATGGCCTGATCTTCAAACTACTACAAGTCGGACTTCCCAGATACTTGGTGAAGCTTGTAGATACGTACCTGAGAAGCAGGACGTTTATAGTCGAAGTGAATGGAAAGAATTCTACTGTCAGGAATATTCGAGCCGGAGTTCCACAGGGCTCGATTCTTGGGCCAGTCTTGTTCACATACTATATAAATGACATCAGAGAAGGTGTCAAATCCAAAATGGCGCTGTACGCAGATGACACCGCCATATACACGTCGGGGCACTCCCTGGACGACATCAGACTTAAGCTTCAGATCGACATTAAGAAGCTACAGAAATACTTCGACCGCTGGAAACTCAAAGTTAACGTTGCCAAGACCGAGGCAATCCTCTTCCACAGAAGGCGGAAAGAGTTGAGTCCAGGAACAGTGAAGATGCTAGGAACGCCCATAGAATGGAAGAAGTCCGTGAAGTATCTCGGTGTCTACTTCGACAAGAAGCTCACATTTACCGAACACATCGATCACGTTAAGAAGAACGGAAGATTTGCGGCTGCAAAATTGAATGGCCTGATGGCCCGGGACTCTGGTCTAAGCGAGGACAACAAGAAGTTGTTGTATACGATGGTGGTTAGACCAGTGATCACCTATGCAGCTCCTATCTGGAAGATGACGAGTGTCAACAACATGAAGAGACTACAAATAGTACAGAATAAAATGCTGAGGAAAGCATTAAACAAGCCAAGCTGCTATCCCACAGCTGAACTACACGAAGAAGCCGAGATAGAATATCTCGATGCATATATCACCAGGATGAGTCAAAGATTCTACAACAGGCCGCATCACAAAAATGCATTAATAAACAAGTTAGATAGAGCGAACTTCAAGAAGGCGTGGATTACGCCCAGAGTGAGGGCCAAGAACAGGAGAAAGTACTACCTGCCAAGCACGTTCTTCAGGTGAAGGCTGAGTGCTAGAAGAGCACGATAAATTGCGATAGAAGATCGTATAATGCATATCAGGATAATTGCGACACTGTATAGAAAAATAGAAGGTACATCACATATCAGGATAACGAGTACCGGTCACTTAAATTGTAAACGGGCATGCCAAAAGTTTGTTTCGTGCGGGATAGTTGTACAAGATGCGCAGACTGCGTATAAGTATAACGGGAAGGGGGAGGGTGAGAGATTCTCATTCTCGCGAGTGAGGTCTTCTAGGTTTTTTCGAATATTTTTTCCTAGGCAGAAAAGTCAAGATTATGACATATGACAGCAATACACGTTTTTAAAGAAAGACAAGTTTTAAGTCTAGTATTGAAAGGGATCAAATCGAACGACACGTAACAACACGGGTTCACAGATTCCAACCAAAAACTAAAAACGCCTAAAAAAAAAAAAAAAAACGTCTTCACTAGAGAGCACAGTCGCGCTCTGATTGCAGACGTGACTAGACGTGTTATTCTGTTGCTCGTGTGTGCGCCCGAGTGATAGTGATTTGTGCAGTGTCTGTGAAGTGCTGTTTGTGCTGTGCTGCACGGTGCATTGTGTGCTGCGTAGTGTAGTGCGTGCAGTGTTTTTTCAAACTCTGGTTTTCTTTACTGGGGCGCTGTGCGCCCCGAACATTTGTTTACGCCGTTTGTGGCGGTATTTTTCGCGTGGGAGGTGGTTTATTTGTGCAGGTGGTGACGAGACATCATGGCGTGCATGGAGGTGGTGGACATCCCGGACTCTCCGGAATCTCCGCCAGCCGTTCCAGTGATGCAGCAGCAGGACCCGGTTCCAGCGACCACGGCGACGATGTCAACAGCTCAGGCAGCGGACGTGCGGGAGACAGCACCGACACCAGCGAGGGACGAACGAGCCCCCGCAGTAGAGAGAGCCGTCGTGGACCTGGATCACGACAATTACGAGTGGACGCAGGTCCGTGTCAAGAGGCGTCGAGTAAGTACGCCTGAAAATCAACCGTCGTCATCGGGCGACAATGCGGCAGCTGCAAAAATCAGCAGACGTGCCTGCAACAATCAAAATAGACAGCCGGCGCCGGGGGCGGGGCTTAACGCTGGTACCGTAACACCCGGTACCAGTGGTAACGTTAATGAGGGTAATGTTAACGTTACCTTAAATAAAAACAAGGCGAAAACGAATAATGATGGTAACTTTAACGTTACCTTAAATAAAAATTTGCCGAACGTGATCCAGGCAAATACAAATGTCAAGACTGCGAATAGATTCGCACCTTTGGTGGGGGCGCCACAAGTTGTAGCCCCTGAAGCACGGCCGGAGCGCATTCCTCCGATCGTGCTAAAACATCTCATGGAGGACCATGTTAAATTTACCGCCACACTGGCGAAATACATGGAACGAGCGGGGTATCAAGAGAGGTTTGATACCAAGCTCACGCAACAAGGGCTGCTGATAAAAGCGGAGTCGATGAGGGCGTACCATGAGATGGTACGCGTCCTCCGCAATGGAAATACCGAGTTCTTCACATTCACACCGCAGAGTGAGAAGAATGTGAACGCCATCTTAAAGGGCATGCCTCCAGGAGTCAATACGGAGGACATTCTATCTGAAATCAAATCTGAAGGCGCCCTGTGATAAAAGTCAGGGAAATTCAGCATCGCAGGAGCGATTACGCGCCCATGTATCTGGTGTCATTTCCGACTGGCACCAAGATAGAAGAAATCAAGACAGTACGCAGACTGTACTATACCAAGATATACTGGGAGATGTATAAATCATCGTCCCAAATAACCCAATGTTACAGGTGCCAGCAGTTCGGGCATGCGGCCCGCAACTGCAACATCCCTTCAAGATGTGTCAAGTGTGGGCAACCCCATGAATCCCGGGTCTGCAAGAAGACACGTGACACACCGGCCAAGTGTGCAAACTGCGAGGGGGAACACCCCGCAAACTACAGAGGATGTGTTGCACACATCAAAGAGTAAGAGAGGCGCGCCCTCCAGAGAGAGAGGGCAGCGGCCCGTAGACAGCCGGCCCCACCACGTTACGACGGGAAGAATTACCCAGGGATGCGGAGGCAGGCTACCAGATATGTAGATGCCCCGGCACCGAAATACAATAGGTGGCACCAGCAGCCCCCACAACCACAACAATTTTCCAGGGAACGTCCCCAGGAGCACAACGGCGCCGAAGCAGGCCCGAGTCAGTTTGCGACCATGTCAGGAGACTTTGCGGCGCTCAACAAGGTGCGATGTCGGCAAAATGATGCGGTTAGTGAGCGAACTAACCGAGAAGATGCAATATGCAAAGACGGAAAAGGACCAATTTGTCGCTTTCTGGGGAGTGATGAGTCAGCTCAATGGCTAGATACGCCCCAGTTGACTCACTACAAGTCGCGTTCTGGAATGCAAACGGCATCCGACGCAGAAAGGACGAGATGCGCTCCTTCATGGAAGCGAAAAATGTCGACGTCATGATGGTCACAGAGACCAGAACAGTTGCTAACCAGTACGTAGCAATCCCCGGATACACTGCATATCACAAACCAAAGCCTGATGGCAAGGGAGGAGGAGTCTCTCTGTATGTCAAAAGTGATATAAGGCAATACGGAGCACCTGAACCACAGGTGAACACGTTACAGACAGTGGCAGCATTCATCGAGATACCGAACAAAATTGTAGTCGCAGTAGTATATAAGACTCCGAACGACCTCCTCCATACACAAGACATCGACCGAGTGCTACGTCTCGGGAATAAAGTGATTATGGCCGGGGATTTTAACGCCCGGAGCAGGCACTGGAATTGTCATACGAGCAACATAGCGGGGAGAACCCTGGAGCAGCATGCGGATCGCAGATACTATGAAATAGTTGCGCCGCAGCAACCAACGTATTATCGCAGAGGAACCAGGCCGTCGTTCCTGGACCAGGCCCTCGTTCAAAATGTGCAGATCGATCGGATCGAAGCACTGCCCGAGCTGAGCTCGGATCATAACCCAGTCGTTATGCAGGTCGGCACGCTGGTGGCAAGAGTTCGTAGAACCGTGCGCGACTACGAAAATGCAGACTGGAAGGGATTCAAAGACCACCTAAACAATAATGTCGAGATAGGACAGAACATGAACACGCCGGAAGCTATACACGAAGCGATCCTGGCTCTGACGAACAACATCCAGGGAGGTATGAGAGATTACATACCCGAGAAGAAGATCCGCCCGTATAGTCTACAACTAACTGCAGAAACGATCAGGAAGATCAAGCTTAGAGCAGCAGTGAGGCGCTTCTGGCAGAGGACCAGACATGACTACTACAGGATTCTTCGAAATCGACTCTCGGAGGAGATTAGACAAGAAATCACAGCAGCCAAGAACGAAACTTGGAAAGCCCGACTGGCCCAAGTCAATGTTAAAGATAACTCATTATGGCAGACCCTCCGAGCGGTTTCGAGCAAGAACAGAGAAACGATGCCGCCATTGAAGAGGACAGACGGCACGTACGCATACTCGGATCAAGATCGAGCAGAATTGATAGCCGAGCACTTTGAAGCAGCACACAGGGTGGGCGAGAATCTAGGCAGTCCCACCGACAGTGCGATAATTACAAGACTCATCGAGACGTGGAGGTCCGTCACAGCCGACGAGACTGAAGAGGAGGACATCGAACCCACATCTCCAGCTGATGTGCACAAGGCCATTAGGAAGTTTAGACCTAAGAAGGCACCTGGGATAGACGGCATACAGAATAGAGTGCTACAGTATTTACCGAGGAAGGGACTGGTGGCACTCACTGAAATTTACAATGCTGCCATCCGAATAGGACATTTTCCGGAGCAATGGAAACAAGCCAAGATTCTGGCATTCAGGAAGGTCGGGAAGAAGGCGGAGGATGCAGTGAGCTACCGACCAATCAGTTTGCTGTCGACACTCAGCAAGGTGTTCGAGACGATACTGCTGACCCGGATACAGACGCACGAAGTGGCGTCGAAGAAGATCATCAAGGAGCAGTTCGGCTTCCGAAAAGGACATGCTACTACGCATCAACTGACGCGGATCACGGAGCAGGTCGTCCGTGGATTCTGGAAAGGGAGATACACAGCCATGATACTACTGGACATCGAGAAGGCGTTCGACACAGTATGGCATGATGGCCTGATTTTTAAGTTACTACAAGTCGGACTTCCCATTTATTTGGTGAAGCTTGTAGATACGTACCTGAGAAGCAGTACGTTTACGGTCGAAGTCAATGGAAAAAATTCAACTGCCAGAAATATTCGAGCCGGAGTACCACAGGGCTCGATTCTTGGGCCAGTCCTGTTTACCTACTACATCAATGATATCAAAGTAGGTATCAAGTCGAACTTGGAGCTGTACGCAGATGACACCGCCATATACACGTCGGGGCGCGCCCTGGATAGCATCAGGGAGAAGTTGCAGACCGACATCACGAAATTAGAGAAGTACTTCGACCGCTGGAAGCTCAAAGTCAACGTTGCCAAGACCGAGGCAATTCTCTTCCACAGAAGGCGGCAAGAGTTGAGTCCAGGAACAGTGAGGATGTTAGGAACGCCCATCGAATGGAAGAATACCGCCAAGTATCTCGGTGTCCACTTCGACAGGAAGCTAAAATTTAACGAACACGTCGATCATGTCAAGAAGAAAGGAGGATTTGCGGTTGCAAAATTGAATGGCCTGATGGCCCGGGACTCTGGTCTTAGTGTAGACAACAAGAAACTGTTGTATACGGCGGTTGTGAGACCAGTGATCACCTATGCAGCCCCTATCTGGAGGATGACGAGTGTCTACAATGTGAAGCGACTACAGATCATACAGAACAAAATGCTAAGAAGAGCATTGAACAAGCCAAGCTGCTATCCCACAGCTGAATTACATGAAGAAGCCGAGATAGAATATCTCGCGGCATACATCACCAGGATGAGTCAAAAATCCTACAACAGGCCGCATTACAAGAATGCATTGATCAACAAGTTAGACAGAGCTAACTTCAAGAAGGCGTGGCCTGCACCCAGAGTGGGGGCCAAGAACAAGAGAAAGTACTTCTTGCCCAGCACGTTCATACAGTAACGGCTGAGTGCTAGAAGAGCACTATAAGTTACGATAGAAGATCGTACAATGCATCTCAAGACAATTGTGACAATTTGTAGAAAAAAGAAAATTGAAGGTACAACATATATCAAGATGATGAGTACCAGTCAATATCGAATATCGCGAACGAATGTGCGTTATCGTATCTATTGTGCAGCCTGCGCATGGATACGGTGGGAAGGGGGTGGGTGATTCTCATTCCCGCGAGTGAGGTCATCTAGGTTTTTTGCAAATTTTCCTAGACAGCAATGTCAAGATTGTGACATAAGACAGTAACACACGTTGTTAGATCAAAACACGTTGTAGTCAAGTATTGAACGGGATCCAATCCCCAGGAACGACAAAAAAAACACACGGATTCGGAGATTCCTACCACTGTCAGCTAAACAAAACGGTTCTTCACTAGATAATGAATGCTGCCAAGACAGAAGGAATAGTCTTTTCAAGAACGGGAGTTAACAACCCTCGGTGCCTGACTATTGACGACACCGAGGTGGCCTGGAAGGATTCCGTCCGATATCTGGGCGTACGCATAGACAGGAGACTGCGATATAATGAACATATCGCATGCGTACGCAAGCAAGCGTATGGTGCCCTAGCACAACTATACCCGATGATGGCTAGGAGGAACGGTCTGAGTCGTGACAACAAAGTCATGATCTATAAGCTAGCGATCAGACCGATCTTTACATACGCTGCCCCCATCTGGCGGAATACCTCGCGAACTAACATCACTCGTCTACAAAGAGTACAGAACAAGGTACTAAAGATGGCACTGGACAAACCGTTCAACTACTCAACGTCAGCCCTTCACAAGCAGGCGAACATGCCAATGGTTGCCAAATACATAGAAGACATCAGCTGGAAATTTTACACCAGACAGTTGCGCGGAAACCCATTGCTCGAGCAACTCCCGAGAGCAAAGATCATCCCCCTACATAGGCGGATAGGGAGGAACAGACGCCGCAATGTATTTGTGCAACCATACTATTTCAAGGCAAAGCCTATATATAAGCCAGACAACTCACGTCGCCGGAACACAGTCCCGTAAGGGATATAACCGTCACCAATACACTCAACAAGACACTAGTTATACTAGTTAGGCCCCATGGCAGGAGGGGGTAAGGGGAGGTTGGGGCATCACCTTCCTATATGACATCCGGGTTTTTTGAAACTTTTCCCGGATATGAGCACGTCAGCGCGAAGACAAATATGGAAATGAAGTAGTCGAGCCAGTCTCGAAACAATATGCAGACTTTGGCTGTTGTCGGGGCCCCAGATGGCCTCTAGGAACGGCTATAAATATGCTGATGCCATCCATATGCTGACCAGCAACACCTTAAATAGGTGCAAAAAAAAAAAAAAAAAAATTCTTCACTAGACAATATACTACGCTGAGACTGGTACAAGCAAGTTGATACATGCAAGCGTGCATAGACAAGCGATTTGATCAGGAAAGCGTTTAAAATAGTGTATTAAATTCTGTTGTTCTGTGTGAAACAAGTGTATAGTGTGCAAAGTGACGTGTTCTATTGTTCTATTTGTAATTCTTAAATCTGACCGATTAAGTGTATAAAACAAACTTCATTAAAGCAGCATACACAGAAATAAACCCATCAAGGGTACGACAGAGCTGTGCGGTGTCGAGTGGGCACCTAAAACAAACTTAACCAACACCGTCATGGAGGTGGATGAGGCGGTTGTTGCGATACTCGCAGTTGGGGCCGAACTGCCGATTCAGGGTGCAGAGTCGGTCGTGCAGATGCAGGCGAGGGTCACCCCTGCAGCCGTTGGGCAACCGATCCAAGTCGTCGTCGCGCCAGCGCCCGTCGACGATACTGAGGACCTATCTTGGTTGCCTGTCGTTCGCAAACGGGCGAGGAGACCTAGTGTCGGCGAGAAATCGCCAGTTAGCAATAAGAAAATTGCTACTGAGGGCGTCACCAGGGTGGCGAATAAGTTTACGCCGCTGGTTAACGCCGAGGCCGTTATCGCTGCGGCAGAGCGGCAGACGAAGGAGAGGATCCCTCCGATCGTCCTGCACCATATTGTGGAGTCCTACCCCAGGTTTGTTAAGAACCTCAAGGACTACGTTAAAAAGGCCGGTCATGAAGGCACAGTCAACATCAAGTACGTGAGGAGCGGCCTCATGATAAACTCGGACTCGATGCCGATTTATCATGAGGTGCTCAGGTTATTTAAGAAAGGGAATACGGAGTATCATACGTATACTCCGTCTTCTGAAAAGGAGACAAATCTGATACTAAAGGGCCTACCGCCGGGCATTGCGAACGAGGAGCTGCTGGATGAGATAAAGTTTTTTAAGCTGCCGGTGACCAGGGTACGGTCGATTCAATACGGCCGCAAGGACCTTGGCCCTATATACATCGTGGGTTTCGTTACCGGCACCAAACTTGCCGACGCACTCCAGGTCCCGTATCTGTTTTTCACGCGCGCCCACTGGGAGGCGTACAAGCCCAAGAATGCGATCACGCAGTGCTTCCGATGTCAGCACTTCGGACATGCTACCCGGAATTGTAACATTGCACAGTTTACCGGTGGACACTTTCCTTCCATGCGTAACAGGTACGTGGACGCCCCGGCGCCTGCTTCCAACTCGTGGAGTAATTGAACTCCCCGACCTCGTGTCGGGATCACTGGCGTCGATGACGTCAATGCTGGTGGCGCTAGGGCGCACCCGACCGCAAAGTTGCCCGAGGACAAGGCGCATACCCTGAAGGCTATCTTCGATCAGATCGACGGCCTATGCGACTTTGACAATCTTGTCGTACTCGCTCTACAGCTGCGTGACGACCTGGCCGCAGCCACGCTTAGGAGCGAGAAGTTCCAGATCATTCGCCGTTTCCTACAGCGTCTCGATGACTAGTCATAATCTACCTCGGGGCCAACTGCGTGTCGCGTTGTGGAACGCCAGTACATTGAACACAAGGATACTCGAGTTGGGAGCCTTCCTGCAGCAGCATCGAATAGACATCGCCCTTGTTACCGAAACGTCCTTCAAGGATAACAGGTACAAGGGCATCGTAGGTTTCAGAGCTTACCATCGCCCGAAGCCCGACGGTCGCGGAGGAGGAGTTTCGATCTACGTCAGCACCGACCTCGTTCAGCACGAGGTCTACGTTGACAACCTGACGTCACTGCAGGCCATCTCAGTGGTGATCGAGACCCCCGCGAAGCTTGTTGTGGCGGTAGCCTACCGCAGCCCTACGAACATGCTCGATGTTGTTGACCTGGACCGGATCCTCGGTCTGGGCAACAGAGTAATCATCGGTGGCGACTTTAACGCAAAGCACAGGCTCTGGAACTGCCATCGGGGGGATGCTGCAGGAAAGGCCCTTCACGATTACGTGGAACGACGAGAGTACATCATCTACGCCTCTGCAGAGCCTACGTTCTACAGACGAAACTGCCGCCCGTCAGTACTGGACGTCCTCGTCAGCAAGAACGTCGTTGTCGATAACATCGTGGCACTGCCAGAACTCAGCTCAGATCACAACCCGGTAGTCGCGAGCCTCGCGATCTCATCTACGAGGCGCGAGAGAACGTATCGCAACTATGCGGGAGCTGACTGGCCGGCGTTCAAGAAACAGCTCAACGGCACGGTCCGGGCCGATCATCACATTACATCCGTCGATGATTTGGAGACCCGGGCAGAAGAGCTCACTGCGCGCGTCCGCGAAGCGATGGACGCTAACATTCCGCGCAAAAGACATCAGCCAAACAAGGTGGCCTTAGACGAGGACGTCAGAAACACGATCACGACGCGTAATATGGCGCGTAGGCTCTGGCAACGAACCCGGAGGGATGAGTACCGGCGGATCCGGAATCGTCTCTCCGAGAGGATCAGCAAGGAAGTCGCGCGCATACGAAATGAGAAATGAAGTAGCAAACTGGCCCGCATCTCGGAAGAGCACAACATGACTGACACGTGGAGGGTTGTGAGATCCATACGGGCTAAGGTCTCGTACTCACCTCCCGCCCATCAAAGACGCCGACGGGGAGTACCGATACAGCGACGGCGATAAGGCCGAGCTGCTCGCGCAACACTTTGAGAGTGCGCATCGCATCGCTGAGAACATTGGCGACCCGCAATTTGCCCTCGATATCGGCGAGATTGTCCGCAGGTGGCGCGACCGAGTGGTCGTGAACCCCGAGGGCATTCTCTGGGCGACGCCTTGCGAGGTGGACGCCGTCATCCGGGCATCGAAGCCGCTGAAGGCCCCGGGTGACGACGAGATCCAGAATAGAGTATTGAAGTACCTCCCTCGCAAGGCGATAGTTGCCCTAACGAACATCATCAACGGAGCGATGCGCCTCCAGCACTTTCCGTCCCGGTGGAAACAGGCGAGGATTCTGGCTATCAAAAAGGCCGGTAAGAAGGCGGATCTGGCGGTGAGCTATCGCCCCATTAGCCTGCTGTCGACGATCAGCAAATTGCTCGAGAAGTTGATTCTCACCAGGCTCCAACAGCACGACCTGGCGGCCAATAACATCCGGCCCGAGCAATTCGGCTTCAGGCGTGGGCACTCGACCGTCCACCAGCTAGCCAGAATCGCCCACAACGCCACCGAGCGGAGCGGAAAAAAGCGCTGTACGGCGATGGTACTCCTCGACATCGAGAAGGCCTTCGACACGGTTTGGCACGACGGCCTTGTATACAAGCTGTTGGGATACGGGGTGCCACCGTATGTCGTAAAATTTATAGACCACTACCTCAGCGGCCGCTCATTCCGTGTCGAATTGAATGGGCAATTCTCCACGGTCAGACCAGCAGTCGCGGGAGTCCCCCAGGGATCCAACCTCGGGCCAATGCTGTTTAGCTATTATGTCAACGATATGCCGCGATCGAGAGGTGCTGAGCTGGCCCTCTACGCTGACGACACCGCCATCTTCGCGAACACCAGATCACTGGATGACTCGCTCGACCGACTCCAGGACGCCCTTGACGGGGTGTCCGGCTTCTTTGCAAAGTGGAAAATGAAGCTAAATGCCGCCAAAATGGAGGGCGTCATCTTTTCGAGAGCGAGGCGTAGTCATCCGCAGCGTCGTCTCACCATCGACGACGTTGACGTGATCTGGAAGGATTCCGTCAGATACCTCGGCGTGCACATGGATACACGCCTCCGCTACAACACGCACGTCGAGTGTGTACGCAGGAAGGCGTATGGCGCCCTGGCCGAGCTTTACTCACTGTTGGCCAGAGGGAGCGGTCTGTCGCGCGACAACAAGGTCGCGATATACAAGATGGCGATCAGACCGATCCTCACGTACGCCTCCCCGATCTGGCGGAACACCACGCGCACCAACATCAAGCGTTTGCAGATCGTTCAAAATAAGATCTTGAGGATGGCGGTGGACAAGCCACCAAACTACCCGACGATTGCGCTGCACGAGCGCGCGAACATCTGTACGGTTGCCGAGTACATAGAGCAGGCGAGCTGGCGGTTCTACACGCGGGTGCTCCGGGGCAATCCGCTGCTAGAGCGACTGCCCAGAGCGCGTGTGATCCCCCTCGCGAGGAGGATTGGACACACCAGGAGGCGCAATAAGTTCGTGCAACCGTACTACTTTAAAACTACGCCGCTCGTGCGGCCGCCGGACGTGAGCAGACGGAAAACAGGAAATGACAGGACGGGAATGCGTGACTGATGAGTCAGCACACGACACTCACGATTCTTTATCTCTATAAGGCCTCAACGTGGGAGGGGGCAGGGTGGGTAGGAATAGGGAAGGGTGGGTGGGGTGGGGGGCTGCATGGGTCTTACCTTTCTTCTTCTTGGGTTTACTTTACGATCGATATCCAGATTTTTTGGAATTTTTCCTGGATATGAGCACGTACTGCGCGAATGGTTAAATCGAGTTACATGCAGATTACTTTAAAATCATATGCCGATAGAGGCTGTTGTCGGGGCGATCCTCGCCCCTAGGAACGGTCCTATATTGTCTTACAAATCTTCTGATTACTCATGGGCCGATCAAAACCAACAAAAATACGAGCAAAAAAAAAAAAAAAAAAAAAAAAAAAAAAAAAAAAAAAAAAACCTTCACTGACGGGGTTCATATTCTCGCTCGAACCGTCGTGCCGAACAGACGTGTCGCTGCTACGTTGTTGTTGTTGTGTCGTGACTACGTGATTGGACCGCGCGTCGTACAGTCAGCCGAGCCGCAGTGTGCTGCACAGAGATAACGCAAAAGTTATACGCTGTGCAGTCATCATCTGGACGTCGTCCCGGGAGGTCCGCACCATTATTAACGGCATGAAGGCCCACAAGGCCCCCGGCGACGACGGCATCCAGAACAGGGCACTGCGACAGCTCCCGATTAGGGGGCTGGTCGCGCTTACCAACATCTGTAACGCGGCACTGAGGCTCGGACACTTTCCCTCGGTGTGGAAACATGCTAGGATCCTGGCCGTGCGCAAGGTCGGCAAGTGAGGCGACGAGGTGGCCAGCTATCGGCCCATCAGCCTCTTGCCCGTCGCCAGCAAGGTGCTGGAGAACGTCGTGCTGAGACGTGTCCGTGAACACGAAGAGGTCGCCAAAACGATCCGGCCGGAGCAGTTTGGCTTCCGACGCAAGCACTCGACGGTTCTCCAGCTGGTCAGGATCATCGAGACGATCACCAGCAGGTACGGCAGGAACTATACGGGAATGGTCCTGCTTGACATCGCCAAGGCGTTCGACACCGTCTGGCACGACGGACTAGTGTACAAGCTCGTCGGGTGCGGGGTGCCCGACTACCTAGTCCGCCTGATCGACCACTACCTCCGCCAGAGGACGTTCCAGGTCGACGTCTATGGCGCGTTGTCTACAGTCAGGCAGGTAGCCGCCGGCGTTCCGCAGGGATCGATTCTGGGTCCGGTCCTCTTCAACTACTTCATAAACGACATACCGACCACGAAGGGCGTCGAACTGGCGCTCTTCGCCGACGACACGGCCATCTTCGTCAACAGCATCTCGCTGGACGCGATCAACAGGCGACTCCAGG
Organism: Acanthacorydalis orientalis; assembly: GCA_034766995.1. Classification (NCBI taxonomy): domain Eukaryota; kingdom Metazoa; phylum Arthropoda; class Insecta; order Megaloptera; family Corydalidae; genus Acanthacorydalis; species Acanthacorydalis orientalis. Next base: position 1,345,838 of record CM068321.1, on the reverse strand, counting down.
CCTCGCTCGACGCCATAGCCGACCACTTCCGCAAGTGGCGGCTCAAAGTGAACGAAGACAAGACCGAGGCCATAGTTTTCTCGAGGAGGCGGGAGACAGTCGTGCTGCCGACGCTGAATGTGAACGGCGTGAAGGTGACGTGGAAGGATCCTGTCAGATACCTCGGCGTGCATCTGGACCGAAAGCTCAACTTCGACGCAAACACGCAGATTGCACGCCGGAAGGCGTACGGAGCCATGCGTCAGCTGCACAGCGTGCTGACAAACTACAGTGGCCTGGACACGGCCAACAAGCTCACGCTGTACAGGATGGCCATACGGCCCATCATTACGTATGCGGCTCCGGTCTGGCGGAACACGTCGCCGCGCAATATCGCGCTCCTCCAGCGGGTGCAGAACAAAGCTCTGAAGATGGCCCTCAATCGTGAACGATGTTTTCCGACGGCGGAGCTGCACATCGACGCGAAGATTGAAACGGTTGCACAATTCATAGACACTTTGAGCCTGAACTTTTATCACAACAAGCCGCTCGGTAATCCCCTAATCGAGCGACTTCGACCACCTAAGTTTCTGCCGATGGCAAACCGAATCGGCAAGCACAGGCGGAAGAACAGGTTCGTGCAACCGTTCTATTTCACCTGACGGCTCTCTCGCGTCGGGAGTAGGTGCAGTGTTTTCATAAGGAGGTGCCGCCGCCGCCGTCGTCGACGTCGACTAGTTTTTAGTGATTATTTTTGTTGTCTGCTTTTTATGTTTCTTTCTCTTTTTTTTACTTATCTCTACGCTTCTCTTTCTCTCCTTTCTTCCCCTTTTTATCCTTCCTCTATTCCTGCCCTTTTTTCTCTGTTCACTGTTTTGTGGGATTGCGGGTGGGTGGATTGGGGTGTTTTATCAATGCATCTGGGTTTTTTGCAACTTTTCCCAGATTTCGACCAACATGCGAGGCGCAACAATCTTGTATTGTTATCTAACTGAAGGCGTTCGTTGCATCCGTGGATATGTACAGGTTTTCGGGTCCTCTGTGGCTCCCGGCACTGTAGCGACGCTCAGGGCTTGCCTTGTGGGCTTTCTTCCACGCCACGGCAAGCGGCCGCATAAACGTTGGCAAAAAAAAAAAAAAAAAAAAAAAAAAAAAAAACGCTGTGCAGTCTCTAGTAGGCTCGTGTATATTTACGTGCAATACTCGCGCCGCTTTCTTCGCCGCTTTGCCGCCGACGAAAAACCACCGGCTCGGTTCTCGGTATACAGTGCCAGTGATTGTTGTGGGTGCGTTACGTACGTGACTCTCCGCCGCCGTCTCTGCTGCGCCACAGTACAGCTACTTGAGTAGCTAGCCTGTGCGTTCGCGTCTCGCTGTTCCCGTGTTCTGGAGTGCTGCTGGGAGGATTCAACACCTGGACAACATCGCCCTCTCCCACACGTAAATATAAAATGAACTGTGCTTCGCCGGCCCCGAGGTCTGGATAGCCCCGACCGCCTAGCCCTGTCACCGGCCCGTCCGGCGTCAGGACGAAGCGGGCGCGCCACAGCTCGTCGGAGGACGAGGAATCGGGTGCAGCCACGTGTCCTCGCAAGCGAGAACGCGAGGCTGCGCCACGGTCCCCGCCCCTAGTGGACGAAGAAGTCCACCTCCGGTGTACGTTTACACTGAGAACTTCTTCGCCCTCGCCGACGCGCTGGAGGCGGTGGGCTTGACGGATTTTGAGGCCCGTCGAAGCGACGACGACGCCACCCGGATCAAGTTCCGGGACGACGACGGTTTCCGTCGTGCTCAGAGGGTGCTGGACTCGGCGGGCTTGGAGTGGCACTCTTTCCCTCTGGAGAAAGAGTGTGACAAAAAGTTCGTCATCCGGGGATTGAGCTCACGGGAATCGCCCGATGACGTCCGCGAAGCTGTGTGCCGTCTGGGATTCAAACCCCGGCACGTCACCCAGCTTCGCGTCCGAGGGAGGCCGGCTCCGCTCTACCTGGTGTACCTTGCACCAGGTGATGAATCCGTCGGATTCATCGACGTCTTGCGCCTTCGGGGGCACGTCGTCAGGGTGGAGCCGTTCAAAGGTCGTCGTGGTCCCAAGCAGTGTTTCCGCTGCCAGCGTTGGGGACACCCGTCCGGCTCCTGCAAGTCGGCACATCGCTGCGTAGCCTGCGGGGAAGGTCACGACGCTAAGTCGTGTCCCCGCCCCAAGGGCAACAAAGCGTCGTGCTGTAATTGCACGGGACCGCACCCCGCGAATTACCGCGGGTGTGCGACCTATAAGGAGTTTTTGCGACGGGGGACGCGCAGCTCTCCACGCGCGAGGCCCGTGGTTTCAAAGGAGAAACCACCTGCCCCCGTGGGGGCCGCCGCGCCGAAGGCCAAAACGCCGGCAAAACCGGCGTCGAAACCTTCGAACGTGGCGGGCGCGCCTCGCTACGCGAGTGTCGCTCATGGGCGTGGCCGGGCGCCGGACTCGTCCGACGTCAAGCCACGCCCCCCGGACAAAACTACAGCTGCCAGCGCAGAGGCGGAGCCAGCTTCGGCTGCCCCGCCCACGCGAGCGGCTGCGGCCGAGTCCGGGAGAGCCCCCGTAGCCCCCGACCCTGGCAAGCTGAAGGGCGAGAAATTGAAGAGCCGCGTGCCACGGTACCAGTACCAGTGGTAACGTTAATAACGGTAATGTTAACGTTACCTTAAATAAAAACATTCCGAAAACGACTAATGATGGTAACTTGAACGTTACCTTGAATAAAAATTCGCCCAACGTGATCCAGGCGTCTACAAGTGTCAAGACTGCGAATAGATTCGCACCGTTGGTGGGGGCGCCACAAGTTATATCCCCTGAAGCACGGCCGGAGCGCATTCCTCCGATCGTGTTAAAACACCTCATGTTGGACCATGTCAAGTTCACCGCCACATTGGCAAAGTACATGGAACGAGCTGGGTATCAAGAGAGGTTTGATACCAAGCTTACGCAGCAGGGTTTAATGATAAAAGCGGAGTCGATGAGGGCGTACCATGAGATGGTACGCGTCCTCCGCAGTGGAAACACTGAGTTCTTCACGTTTACACCGCAAAGTGAGAAGAACGTCAACGCCATTCTTAAGGGTATGCCTCCAGGAGTCAATTCGGAGGACATACTAGCCGAAATAAAAGCTGAAGGCGTCCCTGCAATCAAGGTCAGGGAGATCCAGCACAGAAGGAGCGACTACGCGCCCATGTATTTGGTGTCATTTCCAAATGGCACCAAAATTGAAGAAATAAAGACAGTCCGTAGACTGTACTATACAAAAATTTACTGGGAGATGTACAAGTCATCGTCCCAAATAACTCAGTGTTACAGGTGCCAGCAGTTCGGGCATGCGGCCCGCAACTGCAACATCCCGTCAAGATGCGTCAAGTGTGGGCAACCCCATGAATCCCGGGTTTGCAAAAAGACACCTGACACACCGGCCAAGTGTGCAAACTGCGAGGGGGAACACCCCGCAAATTATAGAGGATGTGTTGCACACATCAAGGAACAAGAGAGGCGCGCCCTCCAGAGAGAGAGGGCAGCGGCCCGCAGACAGCCGGCCCCACCACGCTACGATGGGAAGAACTACCCAGGGATGCGGAGGCAGTCTACCAGATATGTAGAGAAGATGCAATATGCAAAGACGGAAAAGGACCAATTTGTCGCTTTCTGGGGAGTGATGAGTCAGCTCAATGGCTAGATACGCCCCAGTTGACACACTACAAGTCGCGTTCTGGAATGCAAATGGCATCCGACGCAGAAAGGACGAGATGCGCTCCTTCATGGAAGCAAAAAATGTCGACGTCAAGATGGTCACAGAGACCAGAACAGTTGCTAACCAGTACGTAGCAATCCCCGGATACACTGCATATCACAAACCAAAGCCTGATGGTAAGGGAGGAGGAGTCTCTCTGTATGTCAAAAGCGATATAAGGCAATACGGAGCACCTGAACCGCAGGTGAACACCTTACAGACGGTGGCAGCATTCATTGAAATACCGAACAAAATTGTAGTCGCAGCAGTATATAAGACTCCGAACGACCTCCTCCATACACAAGACATCGACCGAGTGCTACGTCTCGGGAATAAAGTGATTATGGCCGGGGATTTTAATGCCCGGAGCAGGCACTGGAATTGTCATACGAGCAACATAGCGGGGAGAACCCTGGAGCAGCATGCGGATCGCAGATACTATGAAATAGTTGCGCCGCAGCAACCAACGTTTTATCGCAGGGGGACCAGGCCGTCGTTCCTGGACCTGGCCCTCGTTCAAAATGTGCAGATCGATCGGATCGAAGCACTGCCCGAGCTGAGCTCGGATCATAACCCAGTCGTTATGCAGGTCGGCACGCTGGTGGCAAGAGTTCGTAGAACCGTGCGCGACTACGAAAATGCAGACTGGAAGGGATTCAAAGACCACCTAAACAATAATGTTGAGATAGGACAGAACATGAACACGCCCGAGGCTATACACGAAGCGATCCTGGCTCTGACGAATAACATCCAGGGAGGTATGAGAGATCACATACCCGAGAAGAAGATCCGCCCGTATAGTCTACAATTGACTGCAGAAACGATCAGGAAGATCAAGCTCAGAGCAGCAGTGAGGCGCTTCTGGCAGAGGACCAGACATGATTACTACAGGATTCTTCGAAATCGAATCTCGGAGGAGATTAGACAAGAAATCACAGCAGCCAAGAACGAAACTTGGAAAGCCCGACTGGCCCAAGTTAATGTTAAAGATAACTCAATATGGCAGACCCTCCGAGCGGTTTCGAACAAGAACAGAGAAACGATGCCGCCATTGAAGAGGACAGACGGCACGTACGCATACTTGGATCAAGATCGAGCAGAATTGATAGCCGAGCACTTTGAAGCAGCACACAGGGTGGGCGAGAATCTAGGCAGTCCCACCGACAGTGCGATAATTACAAGACTCATCGAGACGTGGAGGTCCGTCACAGCCGACGAGACTGAAGAGGAGGACATCGAACCCACATCTCCAGCTGATGTGCACAAGGCCATTAGGAAGTTTAGACCTAAGAAGGCACCTGGGATAGACGGCATACAGAATAGAGTGCTACAGTATTTACCGAGGAAGGGACTGGTGGCACTCACTGAAATTTACAATGCTGCCATCCGAATAGGACATTTTCCGGAGCAATGGAAACAAGCCAAGATTCTGGCATTCAGGAAGGACGGGAAGAAGGCGGAGGAAGCAGTGAGCTACCGACCAATCAGTTTGCTGTCGACACTCAGCAAGGTGTTCGAGACGATACTGCTGACCCGGATACAGACGCACGAAGTGGCGTCGAAGAATATCATCGAGGAGCAGTTCGGCTTCCGAAAAGGACATGCTACTACGCATCAACTGACGCGGATCACGGAGAAGATCGTCCGTGGATTCTGGAAAGGGAGATACACAGCCATGATACTACTGGACATCGAGAAGGCGTTCGACACAGTATGGCATGATGGCCTGATTTTTAAGTTACTACAAGTCGGACTTCCCATTTATTTGGTGAAGCTTGTAGATACGTACCTGAGAAGCAGGACGTTTACGGTCGAAGTCAATGGAAAAAATTCAACTGCCAAAAATATTCGAGCCGGAGTACCACAGGGTTCGATTCTTGGGCCAGTCCTGTTTACCTACTACATTAATGATATCAAAGTAGGCATCAAGTCAAACATGGCGCTGTACGCAGATGACACCGCCATATATACGTCGGGGCACGCCCTGGATGACATCAGGGAGAAGCTGCAGACCGACGTCAAGAAATTACAGAAGTATTTCGACCGCTGGAAGCTCAAAGTCAACGTTGCCAAGACCGAGGCAATCCTCTTCCACAGAAGGAGGCAAGAGTTGAGCCCAGGAACAGTGAGGATGTTAGGAACGCCCATCGAATGGAAGAATACCGTCAAGTATCTCGGTGTCCACTTCGACAGGAAGCTAAAATTTACCGAACACGTCGATCATGTCAAGAAGAAAGGAGGATTTGCGGTTGCAAAATTGAATGGCCTGATGGCTCGGGACTCTGGTCTCAGTGTAGACAACAAGAAACTGTTGTATACGGCGGTTGTGAGACCAGTGATCACCTATGCAGCCCCTATCTGGAGGAGGACGAGTGTCTACAATATGAAGCGACTACAGACCATACAGAATAAAATGCTAAGAAGAGCATTGAACAAGCCACGCTGCTATCCCACAGCTGAATTACATGAAGAAGCCGAGATAGAATATCTCGCGGCATACATCACCAGGATGAGTCAAAAATTCTACAACAGGCCGCATCACAAGAATGCATTGATCAACAAGTTAGACAGAGCTAACTTCAAGAAGGCGTGGCCTGCACCCAGAGTGGGGGCCAAGAACAGGACAAAGTACTTCTTGCCCAGCACGTTCATACAGTAACGGCTGAGTGCTAGAAGAGCACTATAAGATACGATAGAAGATCGTACAATGCATCTCAAGATAACTGTGACAATTTGTAGAAAAAAGAAAATTGAAGGTACAACATATATCAAGATGATGAGTACCAATCAATATCGAATATCGCGAACGAATGTGAGCTTATCGTATCTATGTGCAGCCTGCGCATGGATACGGTGGGAAGGGGGTGGGTGATTCTCATTCCCGCGAGTGAGGTCATCTAGGTTTTTTGCAAATTTTCCTAGACAGCAATGTCAAGATTGTGACATATGACAGTAACACACGTTGTTAGATCAAAACACGTTGTAGTCAAGTATTGAACGGGATCCAATCCCCAGGAACGACAAAATAAACACACGGATTCGGAGATTCCTACCACTGTCAGCTAAACAAAACGGTTTAAAAAAAAAAAAAAGCCGCGTGCCAGCAGTCGTCGCCGTGAGCGCACCCCGGTGCCCCGCGAAGGCTGATGGCGCGCCAAAAGGCAAAAGCAAGGCGAGCGCCGGTCGCAAGACTGACCCCCGTGCCGATGCCACAGCCGCACCTGCATGCCCGGCGCGCAGCGACGTAGTCGCACCCCGGGAGCAGAAGAAAAACAAAAGCCGGACGAAGAAGAGTGCGGGCGCCACTGAGGCAGTGCCTAGCACCGCGGCACCCAAGGCCGGGAAGAGCACGGACCCTTCGCTCGCGAAGAAGTCCAGTGCCTCCAGCCCTGCGGTGGCGACGAGTGCGGGCACGCCGAAGAAGGCGCCGTGCTCCACTGCGTCCCAGAGCGTGTCTGCGAGTGCGAAAGGGCCATCGCCCGGACGCACCGCGAGTGCGAAAGGGCTTACGCCCGGACGCACCGAGAGTGCGAAAGGGCCTTCGCCCGGACGCACCGCGTGTGCGAACGAGCCGCCGGCCCAACGCACCGCGAATGCGAAAGGGCAATTGCCCGGACGCACCGCGAGTGCGAACAGCCCGACGCCCGGACGCACCCAGACACTTCCGCGCGCGAAAGCTGCACCCCGGGGAATACCTGGTGGACGCCTATCGAAGCGTGCTGAGAGGCTAGCCAAGACCTCGGTCAAGGCGAAACCCCGCGGTACGCTAGACTTGGCGAAAACCGGTCTACCCAGGAGATGCATTTTTCTCGACTGCGACCTGACCGTAGATAGGCTGCGCGGCGTGCTCGAAGTTCTCGAACTCTGGGTGCGCCAAACGGCCGAAGCTCTCGACCGCATGGTAGCGGCGGGCCCCGTGACCACAGGACGTCATTGGGTCGGCCCTCCCCCATCTCGTGCGAACTTACTGCCTCGATAATGCTAAGCAGACCTTTAAATATTATTTATTGGAATGCTAACGGCATTCGCGAGCAGTGCTCGGAGCTCCGCGAGATGCTCGAACGTCACAAGGTTGACGTCGCGCTGATCTGCGAGACTCACCTCTCGCCGAACGACAGGCTGCGTGTGCCGAACTACCTCACGTATCGCGTCGACAGACCAGGGCGTCGTCGTAGTGGCGGAACAGCTGTGCTTGTTAAGCGCAGCCTCCCCCACTACGACGTGGCTTGCCCAGCCCTGGCCACTGTCGAGGCGACTACGGTCGTGGTACGTCTCGGCGGGCGCGACCTGTTGCTCGCTGCGGTCTACAATCGGCCTGGACTGCAGTTAGAGACACGGGACATTGATGCTCTGCTGAGCATGAAGTCGTCCGCCATCCTGGCGGGCGATCTGAATGCGAAGCACCCGTCATGGCACTCGCGCGTTCCGAACGCGCGGGGGCGCACGCTGGCACGACACGCATTATCCTCTGGGTATGCTGTCGTGGTAACCACGGACATCACGCACCTGGACACTCGTGGTCAAGGTGACGTGCTGGACGTGGCAATCCTGAAGGACGTAGCCGGTGACTACGGGCTGTGGTCTCTGTCGGAACTCGACTCTGATCACAACCCGGTGTTGCTGTCGCTATCGGACTCGGGTGTGCAAGACCCGGTTCGTCCGCAGTTTAACACTCGGATTGACTGGGATAGCTACAGCGAGCGAGTCGAGGCGCGGATTAATCTCCGTGACCACATCGGCTCCGTGGCGGAGGTAGAGAGCGCTTTGGACCATTTGCATAGTGCTGTTCGCGACGCGATCACCGAGAGCCGAATTCAAACTCGGCGATTGCCACCATACCGCCAGCTACCGCACGACGTGCGCGAGTTAATCCGGAGGAAGAACCGGATCAGGAAGCGATGGCAGCGTTTTCGCCACCCGGACGACCGCAGGCTACTAAACCGCCTTGGCCGCGAGGTCAGGGAGGAGGTAGTTAAGCACAGGGATAGCGCTTGGTTCGACGAGACGATGGCCATGTCCACAGACGATTCGTCGCTGTGGGCATGTACGCGTCGGTTGACCAAGGGCCGATCCAGGTGCGTTGCGCTAGAAAGGGACGACGGTAGCGTTGCCACCGACCCTCAGGAGAAGGCCGACGTTTTCGCGGACAGCCTGGAGGCTCAGTTCACGACTGATCCTCCAGGTGTCCCCGAGAGCGCAGAGTATGTCGAGGCATTCGTTCGTCGATACCTCGCCATGCCACCGGCTCACTCACCTGACTTTCTGACACCCGGGGACGTCGCCGGGGTGATCAGCGCACTCGCAGTGAAAAAGGCAGCAGGAGACGATGAAGTCGGGAATGCTGCACTGAAACGTCTTCCTGGGAGGGCTCTTGTGTTGCTGGCGAAGATCTTCAACGGGATCTATCAGACCGGCCACTTCCCCCTCCGCTGGAAACTTGCGAAAGTCATCGCTGTGCCAAAGCCGGGCAAGTCGTTGAAAAATCCCGTGAACTATCGTCTGATTTCCCTGCTCTCCTCCGTGAGTAAGGTGTTCGAGAGAACCCTGCTCAAGAGGATGCTCGATGTTGTGTCCGCTCGCGGACTCATCATCGACGAGCAGTTTGGATTTCGCGCTGGTCACGAGACGACGCAGCAGCTTGTCCGTCTCACGGAACGCGTGACCCGCGGCTTCAATGAGAATCGCGTCACTGGTGTCGTGTTTCTGGATATTGAAAAAGCATTCGACAAGGTCTGGCATGCCGGCCTCCTGTACAAGCTCGTGTATTTGGGCTTTCCCGATAGTATGATCCACCTGGTGGCATCATATCTTGACGGTCGGTCCTTCTACGTGAGTGTTGACGGGGAGCGGTCTAGCGTTAGACCAATAGCGGCCGGTGTCCCGCAGGGAAGCGTAGTGGGTCCTGTGCTGTTCAATCTGTACGTCAACGACGTGCCGAGATCAGCCCATGGCGCTCTTTGCGGACGACAGCGCGGTAATTGTGCAATCATGGCAACCGAAAGTCATCCACCGTAAGCTGCAGGTCCACCTGTCTGAGCTCGAAACGTACTACCGTACGTGGAGGGTGAGGGTGAACACGCAGAAGACGGTGGCGGTCATGTTTCGCCCGCCCAGATGCGCGAAGCGCGAACCTGAGCCTCTCGAGTTCTGCGGTTTGCGTATCGGGTGGTCGAACGAGGCCAAGTACCTAGGGGTCATGCTCGATCGGCGCCTGACCTTCAACAAGCACGTCTCGCACGTGCTGGCGAAGGCTCAGGGCCAGCTCTGCAGGCTGTACCCGCTGCTGAACAGGAAGTCGAAACTGTCGCTGAGAAGTAAACGTCTGCTCTACCTCAGCTGCATTCGGCCGATTGTGACGTATGCGAGCACTGCCTGGGCCTACAACCCATCGAACATCAAGCGGCTTCAGGTGTTCCAAAACCGGGTTATGCGCCTCATCACCGATGCGCATTTCCTGGTGAGGAACACCACTCTTCACCGGGACCTCCGCCTCCCCACAATCGACGAGTTTGTCCGCCGACAGGCTAGCCGGTTGTACGGGCGGGCGAGGTCCAGCGACAACGCCCTAGTCCGAGGATTGGGAAACAACGACCTCGTCGCCGAGCGCTGCAGATATCAGCGGCCTAGCCTGCTGGTGGTGCAGCGCGAGGTGGACGACGGTCAGTGACCTGGCGTCAGCCCTCCCCCCCCTATGGCCAGTAAGAGGTCGGCCTTCACTGGTCGACCTGGAGCTCCGCTGGCCCTACAGCAAGAGTCGACCCCCTGGAGGGGGTAGAAATGCTCCAACACAGAGAGTTTCCGTACCCAGCTACATTCCAGGAAATACGTGAAACGCGAGCCATGAGCGTACATCGCTTGGTGCTCAAGACAGCAAGGGCCCTTCAGGCCCGCGCTACAGCAGATGGTTCACTAGACGTGTTTTTCTGTTGCTCGTGTGTGCGCCCGAGTGATAGTGATTTTGTGAAGTGTTTGTGAAGTGCTGTTCAGTGCTGTGCTGCACGGTGCATTGTGTGCTGCGTAGTGTAGTGTGTTCAGTGTCTTTTCAAACTCTGGTGTTTTTTACTGGGGCGCTGTGCGCCCCGAACAATTGTTTACGCCGCTTGTGGCGGTATTTTTGCGTGGGAGGTGGTTTGAATTTATTTGTGCAGGTGGTGACGAGACATCATGGCGTGCATGGAGGTGGTGGACATCCCGGAATCTCCGCCAGCCGTTCCAGTGATGCAGCAGCAGGACCCGGTTCCAGCGACCACGGCGACGATGTCAACAGCTCAGGCAGCGGACGTGCGGGAGACAGCACCGACACCAGCGAGGGACGAACGAGCCCCCGCAGTAGAGAGAGCCTGGACCTGGATCACGACAACTACGAATGGACGCAGGTCCGTGTCAAGAGGCGTCGAGTAAGGACGCCCGAAAGTCAAGCGTCGTCATCGAGCGACAATGCGGCAGCTGCAAAAATCAGCAGACATGCCAGCAACAATGAAAATAGACAGCCGGCGCCGGGGGCGGGGCTTAACGCTGGTACCGTAACACCCGGTACCAGTAGTAACGTTAATGAGGGTAATGTTAACGTTACCTTAAACAAAAACAAGGCGAAAACTACAAATGATGGTAACTTTAACGTTACCTTAAATAAAAATTTGCCGAACGTGATCCAGGCAAATATTAATGTCAAGACTGCGAACAGATTCGCACCTTTGGTGGGAGCGCCACAAGTTGTAGCCCCTGAAGTACGGCCGGAGCGCATTCCTCCGATCGTGCTAAAACATCTTATGGAAGACCACGTTAAATTCACCGCCACACTGGCGAAATACATGGAACGAGCGGGGTATCAAGAGAGGTTTGATACCAAGCTCACACAACAAGGGCTAATGATAAAAGCGGAGTCGATGAGGGCGTACCATGAGATGGTACGCGTCCTCCGCAACGGAAACACTGAGTTCTTCACATTCACACCGCAGAGTGAGAAGAATGTGAACGCCATTTTAAAGGGCATGCCTCCAGGAGTCAATACGGAGGACATTCTATCAGAAATCAAATCCGAAGGCGTCCCTGCGATCAAAGTCAGGGAAATTCAGCATCGCAGGAGCGATTACGCGCCCATGTATCTGGTGTCATTTCCGAATGGCACCAAGATTGAAGAAATTAAAACAGTCCGTAGACTGTATTACACAAAAATATACTGGGAGATGTACAAGTCATCGTCCCAGATAACTCAGTGTTACAGGTGCCAGCAGTTCGGGCATGCGGCCCGCAACTGCAACATCCCTTCTAGATGTGTCAAGTGTGGGCAATCCCATGAATCCCGGGTTTGCAAGAAGACACGTGACACACCGGCCAAGTGTGCAAACTGCGAGGGGGAACACCCCGCAAACTACAGAGGATGTGTTGCACACATCAAAGAACAAGAGAGGCGCGCCCTCCAGAGAGAGGGCAGCGGCCCGTAGACAGCCGGCCCCACCACGTTACGATGGGAAGAATTACCCAGGGATGCGGAGGCAGGCTACCAGATATGTAGATGCCCCGGCATCGAAATACAATAGGTGGCACCAGCAGCCCCCACAACAATTTTCCAGGGAACGTCCCCAGGAGTACAACGGTGCCGAAGCAGGCCCGAGTCAGTTTGCGATCATGTCAGGAGACTTTGCGGCGCTCAACAAGATGTGCGATGTCGGCAAAATGATGCGGTTAGTGAGCGAACTAACCCAGAAAATGCAATACGCAAAAACGGAAAAGGACCAATTTGTCGCTTTCTGGGGAGTGATGAGTCAGCTCAATGGCTAGATACGCCCCAGTTGACACACTACAAGTCGCGTTCTGGAATGCAAATGGCATCCGACGCAGAAAGGACGAGATGCGCTCCTTCATGGAAGCAAAAAATGTCGACGTCATGATGGTCACAGAGACCAGAACAGTTGCTAACCAGTACGTAGCAATCCCCGGATACACTGCATATCACAAACCAAAGCCTTATGGCAAGGGAGGAGGAGTCTCTCTGTATGTCAAAAGTGATATAAGGCAATACGGAGCACCTGAACCACAGGTGAACACGTTACAGACAGTGGCAGCATTCATCGAGATACCGAACAAAATTGTAGTCGCAGTAGTATATAAGACTCCGAACGACCTCCTCCATACACAAGACATCGACCGAGTGCTACGTCTCGGGAATAAAGTGATTATGGCCGGGGATTTTAACGCCCGGAGCAGGCACTGGAATTCCCATACGAGCAACTTAGCGGGGAGAACCCTGGAACAGCATGCGGATCGCAGATACTATGAGGTAGTTGCGCCGCAGGAACCTACGTATTTTCGAGGGAGAACCAGGCCGTCGTTCCTGGACATGGCTCTCGTTCAAGATCTAGAGATCGATCGGATCGAGGCGCTGACCGAGCTGAGCTCGGATCATAACCCAGTCATTATGCAAGTCGGCACGCTGGTGTCAAAAGTTCATAGAACCGTGCGTGACTACGAAAAGGCAGACTGGAAGGGATTCAAAGACCACCTAAATAATAATGTCGAGATAGGACAGAACATGAGCACGCCTGAGGCTATACACGAAGCGATCCTGGCTCTGACGAACAACATCCAGGGAGGTATGAGAGATCACATACCCGAGAAGATCCGTCCGTATAGCCTACAATTAACTGCAGAGACGATCAGGAAGATCAAGCTTAGAGCAGCAGTGAGACGTTTCTGGCAGAGGACCAGGCACGATTACTACAGGATCCTTCGAAACCGACTCTCGGAGGAGATTAGACAAGAAATAACAGCAGTCAAGAACGAAACTTGGAAAGCCCGACTGGCCCAAGTTAATGTTAAAGATAACTCACTATGGCAGACCCTCCGAGCGGATTCGAACAAGACAGAGAAACGATGCCGTCATTGAAGAGGACAGACGGCACGTACGCATACTCGGATCAAGATCGAGCAGATTTGATAGCCGAGCATTTTGAAGCAGCACACAGGGTGGGCGAGAACCTAGGAAGTCCCACCGATAATGCGATAATAACAATACTCATCGAGACGTGGAGGTCCGTCACAGCCGACGAGACTGAAGAAGAGGATATCATACCCACATCTCCAGCTGAGGTGCACAAGGCCATTAGAAAGTTCAGACCTAAGAAGGCACCTGGGATAGACATCATCTAGAACATAGTGCTACATTATCTACCGAAGAAGGGACTGGTAGCACTCACTGAAATTTACAACGCTGCCATCCGAATAGGACATTTTCCGGAGCAATGGATGCAAGCCAAGATTCTGGCATTCAGGAAGGTCGGGAAGAAGGCGGAGGAAGCAGCGAGCTACCGACCTAACAGTCTGCTGCCGCCACTCAGTAAGGTGTTCGAGACGATACTGCTGAACAGGATGCAGACGCACGAGGAGGCGTCGAACAAGATCATCGACGAGCAGTTCAGCTTCCGAAAAGGACATGCGACCACGCATCAACTGGCGTGTATCACGGAACGGGTCGTCCGTGCCTTCTGGGGAGGGAAATACGCATCCATGATCCTACTGGACATCGAAAAGGCGTTCGACACAGTATGGCATGATGGCCTGATATTCAAGTTACTACAAGTCGGACTTCCCATATATCTGGTGAAACTTATAGATACGTACCTGAGAAGCAGGACGTTTACGGTCGAAGTAAATGGGAAAAATTCAACTGCCAGAAATATTCGAGCCGGAGTACCACAGGGCTCGATTCTTGGGCCAGTCCTGTTTACCTACTATATCAACGATATCAGAGAAGGTATCAAGTCGAACATGGCGCTGTACGCAGATGACACCGCCATATATACGTCGGGGCGCTCCCTTGATTGCATCAGGGGGAAGCTGTAGACCGACATCAAGAAGCTAGAGAAATACTTCGACCGCTGGAAACTCAAAAGTTAACGTTGCCAAGACCGAGGCAATCCTCTTCCATAGAAGGCGGAAAGAGCTGAGTCCAGGAATAGTGAAGATGTTAGGAACGCCCATTGAATGGAAGATTACCGTCAAGTATCTCGGTGTCCACTTCGACAGGAAGTTAAAATTTACCACACACGTCAACCATGTTAAGAAGAACGGAAGATTTGCGGCTGCAAAATTGAATGGCCTGATGGCCCGGGACTCTGGTCTGAGTGTAGATAACAAGAAACTGTTGTATACGGCGGTTGTAAGACCAGTGATCACCTATGCAGCTCCTATCTCGAAGATGACGAGTGTGTACAATGTGAAACGACTACAGATAATACAGAATGAAATGCTACGAAAAGCATTGAACAAGCCATGCTGTTATCCCACAGCTGAATTACATGAAGAAGCCGAGATAGAATATCTTGCGTCATACATCACCAGGATGAGTCAAAAATTCTACAACAGGCCGCATCACAAGAATGCATTGATAAACAAGTTAGACAGAGCTAACTTCAAGAAGGCGTGGCCTAGACCCAGAGTGGGGGCCAAGAACAAGAAAAAGTACTTCTTTCCCAGCACGTTCTTTCGGTAACGGCTGAGTGCTAGAAAAGCACAATAAATCACGATAGAAGATCGTACAATGCATATCAAGATAATTGTGACAATTTGTAGAAAAAATTGAAGGTACAACATATATCAAGATGATGAGTACCGGTCAATTAGACATCACGAAAGAATGCGCGATTGTTGTATTTATGCGCAGCCTGCGCATAGATACGACGGGAAGGGGGTGGGTGATACTCATTTCCGCGAATGAGGTCATCTAGGTTTTTTGAAAATTTTCCTAGGCAGCAATGTCAAGATTATGACATATGACAGTAACACACGTTGTTAGATTAAAACCCGTTATAGTCAAGTATTGAAATGGATCCAATCCCCAGGAACGACGAAACAAATACACAGATACGGAGATTCCTATCACTGTCAGCTAAACTAAAACTTGTTAAAAAAAACCGTCGTGCTGTTCAGACGTGTCATTGCTTATACTGGTTGTTGTTGTGCATCGCCATTGGACCGCGCGTCGTACAGTTAGCCGAGCCGCAGTGAGTTGACCAGGGATAACGCAAAGGACAGACGGATCAGGTCTCACTGTGTACGGACATGTCTGTGTACATAGCGAGCGTTTTTTCTCTTTGAACTGGTGCTGTGAAGCAGTACTGAGAAGTGGAGAGGGGTGTCTCATTGTGCGGTGTAGGTTTCCTGTGCTGTGCAGTATGTGCTCTGCTGTGCGTCGCTCGGAAGTGCGCGCGTGAGCGCGTGTGTTTAGTGTGTGGGTGGGCGCTTTGCGCCCAAACCGTTAAACCCGTCTAGTTAACTGCACCTCGGTGCAGTTAGCTAGAGTTTGTGTTACAGATGGAGATCGTGGAGCAGCCAGTTCCGCAACCAGTTCCACAGGAAGATGGTCCCTGGCTCGTCCAGCGTAAGAAAAGGTCACGCGGTTACGGAGATGAGGGTGCCGGTCCCAGCAACGTCAAGAGAATGAAGAAATCCGAAACGCTGGTTACGAACAACAGGTTCGAACCACTGAAAACCAATGGTCCAGAGGTGCAGCCACCTCAGAAGAAAGAAAGAGTGCCGCCCATCGTTGTACACAACTGCTTCGAGGACCACAACAAAAGCGCAGCGAGCCTGAACAAGGTTCTAGAAAAGGCAAAGATTGAAGGAAACTTCATCATTAATCGCAAAAGAGAAGCTTTGGTTGTTCGAACTGGTAACACCAGAGTATACAACGAATTCATCCGAGTGATGAAGCAGGGCGGTACTGAGTACCATACTTACACCCCAGTAGGGGAAAAAGAGACAAATGTTATACTGAAAGGTCTTCCTTCAGGAATTTCCCTGGAAGATATAAAAGAGGAGATTGAGTCTCACAAAGTGCCGATCACGAGAGTTAAGGAGATCGTGCACAAGTACAGTGAATATTCCCCCACCTACTTGGTAGGATTTAAGGCGGGAACAACATTAGCCGAGGTGCAGAGGATCCCGCACCTCTACCACGTTAAGGTACGATTCGAGGCTTTCAAGCCACGTACGAGCATAACGCAGCGTTACCGCTGCCAGCGTTTCGGGCACGCTGCCCGAAACTGCAATATATAATCACGCTCCGTAAAATGCAGCGACTATCACAAATCCAGGGACTGCCCCAGGAAGAACGAGGAAAATGCCAGATGTGCGAACTGCGGAGGTCCACACCCGGCTAATTTTAGAGGTTGCCCTGCTCATATACAGGAGCAGGAGAGGAGAGAAAACCTGAAGAGGCGCAATGCAGAAAAGCGCGAAGCGAAATTTGTAAACTCCAGACAGAGAGTTTATATCGATGCCCCGGCATCGAGAACAAATGCCTGGCAGAAGGCTCAGGACAGCAAAGGGAGCCAACATGCTTCCAATATTGGTGCAGCTGACCTAAGTGACAAAATGAAAGAGGTAAATGAAAAATGTAATTTTGATGAGATGTTCAGACTGGTAGATCAGCTGAGCAAAGACATGCTTGTTGCGAAGAACAAGTCAGAACAATTCCAGATCTTCTGAAATTTGTTAAGGCTCTCGATGGCTAGATACGCTAGTGGGAGTCAAATTCAGGTCGCGTTATGGAACGCAAACAGTCTTGCCAAGAAGGGCAACGAGCTACGTGTTTTCGCCGAACAGCGAAAAATAGACGTAATCCTGGTGACCGAAACAGGTTCTAAGCTAGGGAAAGAAGTAAAGATCGCCGGTTACACAGGTTACCATAGGCTGAAGCCTGAAGGAAAAGGCGGAGGTGTATCGGTTTTTATTAAAAAGGAGATCTAACACTACGAAGTCCACATTCCAGAGCTGGCCGCACTCCAAGCGAAGGCGATAATCATAGAAACACCAACGAAGATTTTATTGGCAGCAGCATACAACAGTCCGTCCGATACCCTCCAGGTGAAAGACATTGACAAGTTAATGAACCTAGCGAACAGAGTGGTTATAGGCGGAGATTTTAACGCCAAACATAGATTATGAAATTGTCACCAGGCAAATGCAGCAGGGAAGAAACTGCTGAGTCATTCAGAAAGACGAAGTTACCTCATCTCAGCACCGGGATCACCAACAGTGTTCAAGAACGGCGCAAATCCATCGACGCTAGACTTCTTTCTAAACAAGAATATCATGATTGATGAGATAGAATCGGTAGCAGAATTAAGCTCCGACCACAACCCAGTGGTAATGAAGATCACAGAAAGTGTTCCTATCAGAAAGAAAGAAATTCTAGACTACATAAACGCAGACTGGAAGAAATATAAAGAAGAGATAAACAAAGAAGTTGTCATTTGCAGACATATCCGAACCGTGGAAGAATTAGAAGATTCTGTCGACACGCTCACGAAAATCATCCAGACAGCGATTAAAAATCACCTTACAGGTATGTACATTAAACACTTAAATCCTGACCAGATTGCTCGGCTCACAGCCCACAACACACCCACACTCCTCATCGGCGATTTCAACGCCAGGCATATGGCCTGGAACTGCCATGGTAAAAACACCAACGGCAGAGAACTCTTCCAGCTTTTTGAAGAGCACCCACTAACCCTTCACTTTCCCGACACACACACCTGCTTCCCCAACACTCCCAACCACCACCCCTCGACCATTGACTTGGCTATCGCCAAGCTTTGCGAGAGATATCCCATCCGCACCACCGAAGAGCCCTAATCGGACCACGTCCCGGTAATTATGGAACTGGGTGGCGTTGATGTCACCACGCGGAGGCCCGAGAGAGGTCTTGACTACAGACGCGCCGATTGGGGGGCGTACAAAGAGCAATTGGACGAAGAGGTCGAAGACGCCGGCCAACCAAACACCGCCGAGGAGATCGATGCGGCAATCCTGAACGTGGAAAATCTCATAAAAACCACAGCAGCGCACCACATTCCCAAAGCAGAAAACCTTCCGGTACAGACCGACGCCGGAGATCAAACGCCTCACGAACCTACGAAACTGTGCCAGGAGAACCTGGTAACGCACCGGCGACTCGGAGTACCGAAATATGAGGAATAAGCTGTCCAAAACGATCTGCGAGCTCTTCAGGGAACATCGTGGCAAGCTATGGGAGGAACACAGGCTAAAAATTCCGAATAACAATGGCAGGACAGCCTGGCCACTGGTCGGTAGGCTGAAAAGAAAGCCAATTCCCCCTACGGCTCTCTCCACCGACGATAGAAACATCGCGGCCGTCACTAGAACGAACTGCCGCGCACGCCAAAGCCTTCGGCGACGTATTCCACATCAGTGAGCACCTAGGGAATCCGAGGCGCACGCGAGCGGTCGCTAACGCCGCCAAAGACCTCAGGCCTGCGAGCCGCCGCAGCAATTCGTTGCAACTTCTAACAGCGAAATATATCGCCTGCTCAAAAAACTGAAAAGCAACAAGGCACCGGGGGCAGACAGGATAGGTAACGAACCATAGGGTAATATAGGCTAAGAACCTGCCCAGGAGGGTCATCACGGTGTTCAGGAATATATTTAACGCCGCGATGAGGCTCAATTACTTCCCCACGCTCTGGAAGACCGCCAAAGTCATCTCTCTGACCAAACCGGGCAAACCAAGAAACCTTCCCTCAAGCTACCGGCCCATCAGCCTTCCCCCGGCGCTCAGCAAGATTTTCGAGAGAATCCTGCACAAGCGCATTCTTAAACACCTGGAATCCAACCATGTCATTCCCGACGAGCAATTTGGTTTCAGGAAACAACACTCGACAACACAACAACTGGCACGCATCACGACAGACATCACAGTCAACCTAAAGCAAAACAGAAGCACGATCCTGGCCTCTCTCGACATCGAGAAGGCCTTCGACACCGTCTGGCACGATAACCTCATCCTAAAAATGCGCAGCTCCCACTTACCTCACCAAAATCACACAATCCTACCTCACCGGCCGCAAGTTTTTCGTTGAGCTTGACGGTAGCCAAACACCCAACCACAACATCACGGCAGAAGTCTCCCAAAGCAGCGTCCTGGGCCCGCTGCACTTCATTCTCTATCTCCATGACTTTCCCGAACTCCCGGACACAGCGGACTTTGCACTGTATGCGGACGACACTGCAGTCTATCTATCCTCCCAAAACCGATCATTGGATTGCTCCGTTGTCCTTCTCGCAGATGCCCTTTATAGGATCGAGAGGTACATGACCCGTAACCAGATCAAAATCAACGCCGCGAAGACATGTGCCGCGATCTCCGCCTGCAGCCGCCATGACCACAGGAACATCACTTTCGACGGCATCACCATCACGACCCAGCCCAACATCAAGTATCTCGGCCTCAAGCTCGACTCCAAGCTGAACTTCTCCGCCGGAGTCAGAGAGCTTCTTAAGAAGGCGCGAGCAGCCCGCTACATCCTGATGCCGCTGCTCAGGGCGAACGGGCTGCCTACAGCAACGAATGTGAACATCTACTAGAGTCCGCTAGTTAGTCAGTACCCAATTTCTCGGTCCCAAACTACCAAACTTCACTAAGATCTGCGGCATGGTGAAGACAGTCACCCAGGAAAAGGTGCATTACAAAAATGAGAACGGCGGTCTCCGGCTCCAATGTGAATCGAAGGCCGACCATAAAAAACTAAAGTCCATATTCGCTAAAGACTCACTCATCGAGTTCTATACATTTACTCCAACGGACGAAAAACCCATGGATCTGGTCCTCAAGGCGATGCCAGAAGTCACCACTGACGAGCGAACTGCTGCTATCGCCGCAAAGAACCCTGGAGTACTTAGATGGATCAGGATGAGCGGCGGGTCACCGGACATGCCAATGTATAAAGTGGACTTTAAGCATGGAACCTCCGTGCGCTCCGCCAAGGCCATTGGCTCTCTATTTGACTGCCGGGTATACTGGCACAAATACAATTCAAATTCAGTGACACAGTGTCGCCGGTGTTAAGCCTACGGGCATGCCACGGCGAACTGCCATATTAAGGAAAAGTGCGTCAAGTGTGCGGGTGACCACTTGACGAGCACCTGCACGAAAACCTCGGATATGCAGGCCACTTGCGCAAACTGCAAAGGCGATCACTCCGCCAACTTTAAACAGTGCCCGGCGTATAACCATTACTTAGAAACCATCCGCAAAGGCCAGACCAAGCGGACACAGAAGTTCGTGCCTGCGCCAGTGCCGAAGACCAACGCCTGGGCCCCCGGCCCAACCAACATCGCTACTCAGGTACTCCCAACGGCAGCCGATGGTGATCAATTTGCTGAAAGTGTTCCACAAGAAGTCAAAATAGGTAAATCGAAAAGTTAAACTAATCGAATTTAAATTATCACCAACAATGTACATACTAAAATTGTTTATTTCGTGTATAGAAGGAACTACACTTCGACTTACAGAAAATATTGTAACGTCCGGTTGGTTCATAGGAACGGTAACTGTAATTTTATTTGTTCTATCTGCTCACCTAATTATATAATACAGAGGTATTTTTTTCTGAAAAAAATTTATATGTTAAAGTTTTTAGATTTTTTTTTCATATTTTTTTAATGTTACTTCAGTCGAACTATTCTTTACGTGGACGAAGGTCCGTGCTAAAAGACGCCGCGTCAAGACCCCAGACAATCCGACGGCAACAACAAACGACGGAAATATAACCGCAGCCAATGTCAACGGCAACAAAGAAGTCAGTGACGCAGCAGACGGCCGACGCTAGGGGCGGGGCCTAACACAAGTACCGTACACCTGATACCAAGGCTGGTTAACAATAACATTAATGTTAACAAGACCGCAACAAGCATGATCCAGGCGAATGCAACGAATGTTGCAACTGCGTATAGATTCGCATCGCTTGTGGGGCGCCAAAGACAGTGGCCGTAGAAGCACGACCGGAGCGATTCCTCCAATCGTGCTTAAACAAGTCATGGAGAATCACGTGACTTTTACCGCCACTTTGACGAGGTATATGGATAGGGCAGGGTATCCGGAGAGATTCGATACCAAGCTCACACAGCAGGTCCTTTTCATAAAGACAGAATTAATGGGGGCGTACCACGAACTGCTCAGAGTCCTCAAAAAAGGAAACACGGATTTTTTTACATTCACTCCGCAGAGTGAAAAACAAACGAATGCCATCTTAAAAGGTATGCCACCTGGTGTGTACACCGAAAACATACTAAACGAAATCAAAGCCAAGGGTGGGTGCCCCTGCAATTAGTCAGGGAGATAAAGCATAGGCGTAGCGACTATGCACCCATGTATCTGGTGTCATTTCCAAATGGCACCAAGATCGAAGATATAAAAAGGGTGAGAAGTGTCTTCTACATCAAGATATATTGGAAGATGTACAAGTCATCTTCCCAAATCACTCAGTGCGACAGATGCCAACAGTTCGGGCACGCGGCCCGTAACTGCAATATTCCGTCAAAATGTGTAAAGTGCGGGCAATCCCACGAATTCAGGGAGTGCAAAAAGACACGGGACACACCGGCCACCTGCGCAAACTGCGAGGGTGAGCATCCAGCAAACTACAGAGGCTGTGTAGCACACATCAAGGAGCAGGAGGGGCGCGCCTTCCTGAGAGAGAGGGTAGTGGTGCGTAGACAGCCGGCTGCTCCACGATATAATGGTAAGAATTACCCAGGAATGAGGCGACAATCTGCCAGATATGTAGACGCCCCGGCACCCAAATACAATAGATGGCAGCAGCCCCCACACCAGCAACAATTCTCCAGGGTACGTCCCCAGGATATTAATAGCACGAATTCAGGCCCAAATCAATTCGCGAATATGGCAAGCGACTTTGAGGCCCTGAATACAAACTATGGACAACCATAAAATATTCACGACTACTCTGGCCAGATACATCGATAAAGCTGGGTATCCAGAGAAATTAGACACGAAAACGACCCAACAAGGCCTGATCATCAAGGTCGAGTCCATGAGGATTTATTATGAGTTAATCCGCGTCCTGAAGAAGGGTAAGACGGATTTTTACACGTTCACCCCGCAGAGTGAGAAGCAAGTGAACGCCATCATTAAGGGTATGCCGCCAGGGGTGTACACCGATGACATCTACGAAGAAATCAAAGCGAAGGGTGCCCTGTTCTCAAGGTCAGGGAAATTAAGCACCGACGAAGCGAATACGCACCGTTATTTCTCACGTCGATTCCAAACGGCACGAAACTGGAAGACATTAAGAAGGTACGGAGTATCTTCTACACGAAAGTAAACTGGGAGATGTATAAATCCGCCTCCCAGATAACCCAATGCTACCGATATCAACAGTTCGAGCACGCTGTCCGTAACTGTAATATTCCATCCAGGTGCGTTAAATGTGGACAGCCACACAAATCAAGGGAGTGTGTCAAACCCAGGGACACCCCATCCAAATGCGCAAATTGCGAGGGAGAACACCCCGCAAACTACAGGGGCTGCATAGCCCATGTTAAGGAACCGGAAAGGCGTCCTTTCCTGCGAGAAAGGGCAGCAGCAGCCCGCAGACAACCGGCGGCGCCGAGAAATAATCAAAGAAATTATCCAGGTATGAGACACCAGGGAACTCGCTACGTCGATGCTCCCGTGCCCACGTACAATAGATGGCAGCAGCCACGCGACAAGCTCCAGGGGAACACACCCACAGCACTGGACAGGCGATGCCTGGTCCAAACCAATTTTCCAACATGGCCAACGACTTTGAGTCGCTGAACAAGATGTGCGATGTTGGAAAAATGATGAGGCTAGTCAGTGAACTAGCACACAAGATGCGTGAAGCAAAATCAGAAAAAGAACAATTTGCCACATTCTGGGCAGTCCTAAGTCAGCTCAATGGCTAGATACGCCCCAGATGACTCACTACATGTTGCGTTTTGGAATGCAAACGGCATCCAGCGCAAAAAAGATGAGCTTCGCCTCTTTATGGAAGCACCCAATGTTGACGTCATGATGGTCACAGAGACCAAATGCAGAGATAACCAGTACGTAGCAATCCCCTGTTACACTGCTTATCACATGCCTAAGCCAGATGGCAAAGGAGGAGTATCTCTGTATGTCAAGAGATATAAGGCAATACGGAGCACCTAACCACAGATGAATACGTTACAGGTGATGGCAGCTATCATCGAAATTCCAAACAAAATTGTAGTCGCAGCAGCATACAAGGCTCACAACGACCTCCTCCACACACAAGATATCGACCGAGTGCTGCGTCTCGGCAACAAAGTTATCCTGGCCAGGGATTTCAATACCCGGAGTAGGCACTGGAATTGTCATGCGAGAAACCTAGCAGGGAGAACCCTGGAGCAGCATGCGGATCGTAGGATTTACGAAATAGTCGCACCGCATGAGCCCACGTATTATCGCGCGAGAACCAGTTCCAACCGCGAGAACCCCAACCAATTCCAGGGCAGTGTCCTGGGCCCACTTCTGTTAACATTCTACATTCATGATTTCCCGAAGCTCCGTACCACCGTTAACAGGGCCTTCTACGCTGACGACACAGCCCTGTTCACATCTTCCCTCAAAAACTCCATAGCTACCGCCATAGGTAGCATGGAGTTTGCTCTCGCCCAGACGAGCGCGTATTTCAATACGAAGATACGCGTCAACGTCTCTAAAACCGAGGCGATCGTCTTCTTGACCGGAAACGTGCAGAGATACATAGTCCGGTTCCAGGGGGTTGTCGTCCGCACGACGAACAAGCTCCGATATCTCGGTCTCCTCCTGAACAGCAAACTGAGCTTCGCCGCCGCCGCCAACAGGCTGGCCAAGACGAGAGCAGCAAAATTCCGTTTATGCAATATCCTGCGAAAACATTCCGCTTGCGGTCAAGATTCACGTCTTACAAGGCCTGCATTCGATCCACACTCCTCTATGCCGTCCCGGTGTGTCTGCCCATCTGCAAGACCAGCTGGAGCAAAATACAAGTCCTCCAGAACAATTGCCTTCGCCGGATCACCGGCATGCCAGCCGACACTTCCATCGCCGAGCTGCATCGCCTCTGCAGTCTCGAACGTATCACCGACTACGTGGCCACCATCTACCGAAACTACTCTACACGGTGTATCAAGCA
Organism: Acanthacorydalis orientalis; assembly: GCA_034766995.1. NCBI lineage: Eukaryota > Metazoa > Arthropoda > Insecta > Megaloptera > Corydalidae > Acanthacorydalis > Acanthacorydalis orientalis. The sequence continues at coordinate 1,321,108 of CM068321.1, read as the reverse complement.
TGTCAGCGCGCATGTTCGACGCACCGCTGAACCACTTCCGCGGTCGAGGTGGACCCTCTCGAAGACGGCACAGAAGAAGCTGCTTCCGCACGAAGTCAGTCTTTGAGACGCGTGTCCTGCGCCGCGTCATCTTCATCATTACCGCCAATACTAACATTCGCGACAGAACAACTGTGACTGTAGACTTATCCACCCAGTGCTGTGTGCGCCGAACTCTAAACTCTCGCGGGTGCGACGAACCACAAACGGCTATCGCCAATCAGTGCTCCGACAGTGCTACGCAGTGCGCGGTAAAATTCCGACAGCGAAATGACGCTCGACCCCAGTCTCGCGCTGGGATCCCCAAACTCTTCAACGTTCTTGTGCTTCGTCTCGACTCAACTGTTCTTCTGTTTTGTGAGTAACGCATGTCTGTTGTTGTTGCATGTTTTGTATGTATGCATGTTTTTTCATTTTCTTGTATCGTTTGTTCTCTGTCTGTTTATATCTGTTTATATTATTATTATTGTTGTTATTCTATCTATTGTTAGTTTGTGTTTTTATGTAGTACACTCCTTTCGCCGGTTTTTTGAAACTTTTTCCCCGGCATCCAAACTCCTGAGCCCACACTAATCGCCGTACTTAACTCCGTCTTCCCTTCAAACCCGGCTAAGAGCAAAGGCTTAGACCCCGGACCTACTTCTGCACCCATCTATGTGTACAAAAACACTCGATGTAATGATTCAAATCAATAAAATTCTTTTTGATTTTGATTTTGGTAAGGGAGTGTAAAAGTGGTGATATTCTTCTGTCAATGCATTCTAGCCGTGGACACCAATCAGTAAAGAAGTCTCTGTGTGTTGGAATTAAGTGTGAAATTTAGTGTTTTTTCTATAGTGGTGTTAAATTCAGTGCGTAAGCCTGGAGCAGACTGATGAACATTTCGCTCCAGCACAGTCTGTGCCCGGTGTAATCCAGCCGGATAGTGATTTGTCAGGGATGACATTCCACCCTGTGGATGGGGTAAGTACTACTAACCCAACTAACATTAATATATATGCACACAGGCGCAGGAAGATTACACTCCTTGAGCGTACTCAAAATAATAAATTAAAATTTCGGATCTCGTCGATGAGCGACGATGAAATAAACGCATACTTAACAAAATCAAATTCAAGTACTACAGCAAACATGAATGTATCTGCCCCGAGAGCAAACCCACAAACTGACGTAGAAGATAGCGATGGCTTCACCCTTGTAAAGAGCCGCAGAACTAACTCTGGGGGCCAATTCCCGAAGCGCACAGGAAACTCAGAAACAGAATCTACGCCTATGGAGGGGATAACCTCCCAATTCTTTAGTGCGAACAAATTTAAAGGCCTCTTCACCGGTAAACCGGATGAAACATTAGCACAATAAGAGGCTGCGGCCTCAGCCCCTGCCACCCATCCCATTACCACAACTAAACCCCGTGGGAAGCCAAAGAAGCCCCCACCAATAGTGCTCGTCAAAAAACCCAATGATCACGACATATTTGCGGGGAAAGTTCCGGAATGTACAGAGAAAGAAATCGATTATAAGTATACGGACCAAGGCGTCCGTATACAATGTGAAAACGTGACCGATTATCAAAGACTACGTACTGAGCTGTCGAATGAGGAGGAGGTGGAATTTTATTCATACACTCTCCCCGAAGACAAGCCAGTAGCGATGGTTTTAAAAGGATTACCCGCAATGTCGTGCGAGAAAATAGCTAAAGCAATCATCGCCAATGGTTTTGTAATCAAGAAGTGCTATGTAATGAGGTCAGCTGAGGACAAGCTGTCTCTTTACAAAATAGATTTTGAACTAACATTATCAATGTCAAAGTTATAAATAAATTATTCACTTGCAAAGTTTATTGGAAGAAGTATAAAGGCACCGGGATAACGCAATGGTTCCGTTGCCAGAGCTTTAGGCATCCAACGTCAAATTGTCATGTCAAAAGCAAATGCGTGGGCGACCACCCGTCGGAATAATGCCGTAAACAAATAACTTTGCCAGCCACATGCGTCAACTGTGGTGGGGCCCACACTGAAACCTCAGGCAATGTCCTGTGTACATCAAATACGCCAGCAGGACCACTCCCAAACGGAAAATAATTTACGTGCCAGCTCCCCTGCCAACTACCTGCTTGGCAAGGTATGAATCAACCCAACCTGGCCCCTACCATTACCGTCTCTGCAGCAGCTCCTATGCCACCACCGCTCAGTGAGTATCCGCAGCTTCGTCAAAGATTACCAAGGGGTACACCCTATCATCACGTTTCGCAACAGGCAGCCAACGCTACTCCAAGCCCACCGCCTCAGCCACCCACCTTCAGTGCTCCTGCAGAAGAAGTGGGAATGGCCGACTTCGATTGCCTGAGATCAAAGATCTCTCGTCTTAATAGAATTATTAACATCAAGAAGCTGTGTACTACTCTCCATCAACTATGCAACCGCTTAGAAAAGTGTGACTCGATTATAAAGCGCTTGGACGTAATTGCAGATTTCGAGGCGTGCTTTAAATAAATTCACTCACTCACTTAATATTCTCAATTTCAATATCCAAGGTGGTCTTCTGAGGAAGAAACCTGAACTTTCACATCTGCTGATTCAGTATAAAATTGACGTGGCTGTCATTATAGACACCCGTCTTCTTCCATCTACGAAATTCACTTTCCCGAACTATCATGTACACCGTCATGACAAGGCTAGCACTGGAGGTGGAGTTGCTATCCTTGTCAAAAAAGATCTCCAGCATGCCAGACTTCCCGACCTTGATATCAATACGGAAAATGTTGTCATTCAACTAGACGGACGTAAAAAAATCCAAATAATTGGAGTGTACGTCCGCAGGTTACTTCTTAGCACCCTCGAAACTTTGACCAACCACTCGTCACCAGCTTTCATTGTAGGCGACTTCAACTCACGTCACACCATGTGGCATTGCCCCTGCATTAACGAAAACGGTCGCATGCTGCACAGTTTTATTATAGACTCCGAAAATCGACTGATCCTAAAACATCCTTCCCCTCCTACACATTATCCAGACAACGGAAAAGACACCCCTTCTATCATTGACCTCTTCCTTGTTAAAAACCATCCGGTTGACAGATTTCTTGTGCGCACCACCGACGGTGGTCCGCCATCGGATCATGTTCCAGTTTTAGCCATTATAGGTAACACCTCAGTTAAAAGAACTCCATCTCGTAAAATGCCAGACTAAGGCAAGGCAAACTGGCTTTAAAGCTCATATCGCCGAGGCCATCCAGCTCGTTGAACCTGCAACACCTGCCGAAATAGAGGCTAGCATTGACGAACTTGAGAGTACGATTCTTGAAGCTGTCAAGCTCCATATACCTCTAAAGAAAACTACACCTTTCGCCGGTTACTTATCGTCTCCGGAAATAAAAACAATCATTAAGGAGCGTAACCGAGCCAGGAGGATCTGGCAGCGTACTGGAAACCACGACTACCGCCTGCTTAAAAACAGTCTGTCCACTATCATTAGAGAGCGAGTAGCAGAATACCGAAGAGAACTCTGGAACGAACGAGTTAATGCCGCTCTGATCCAGCAGGCAAGAACGTACCCTGGGAACTCGTGAGGCAGCTGAAGACCGCACGCGATCCTCCCGCAGCCCTTCAAACCAACAGCCGACTTGCAACATCAGCTGCAGAACGTGCCAATGCTTTAGCTGACGCTTTCGGCGAAGCCCACGAGATCTCTCCGATCCCTCCTTTTCCACTTAAGCACACAACATAACTGTAAATCTTAGCATGTAATCGCCTTTCAACGACAACATCAACCTGGTTTGTCGTTCTGATGTGGCCCGACTAATATGATACCTAAAAAACAGAAAAGCTCCGGGACATGATGAAATAAGTAATCGACTATTAAAATCACTACTGAGAAAGGCGATTGCACAACTGACGCTAATCTTCAATGCGGTACTCAAGCTAAATCACTTCCCCTTGTGTTGGAAGGTCATTGCACTTCCAAAACCTGGGAAGCCAAAAAACAATCCACGCAATTACAGACTCATTAGCTTGCTTGCTTCACTTAGCAATATACTCGAGCGCATTTTGCATAGGCGCCTGCGGGCGCACATAGACTCTTTAAACATCATTCCTCTGGAACAATTTGGTTTTCGCAGTAGACTATCCACTGTCCATCAACTGGACATAATCACTGGTTACGTCGTGTCTAATATGAAGAAGAAACTGGCCACTGTACTTGTAACTTTAGACACAAAGCTTTTGACTCAGTTTATAACTATCAGATAGTCAAACTTCTCCGAGTCAACACACCTATCCACTTAATCAAGATCATACAGTCCTATCTTACAGATCGCCATTTCTTTGTTCAAGTCGACCAAAAAAATTCCACCCTCAGACCCATCCCGGCAGGAGTGCCTCAAGGCAGTGTCCTGGGGCCACTCCTATTTATCACCTATCTTTATGATTTCCCGTCTCTTCCGGTGGGCGTCAATCTCGCTCTCTATGCTGATGACACAGCTCTTTACACCTCAGAGTACCACAGCAACATATACAAGGCGGTCTCTCGCCTCCAGACTGCTCTCGGCACTGTCACGGAATACATGAGTTCGAATCGAATTAAAATTAATAATATCAAAACAGAGGCCATGATCTTAAAGAATGGACTCTATGAAAGATATCGCCTGAACTTCAACCAAGTCAGCATTACAACAAAGACTTCTCTTATCTCGGAGTACAGCTGGACCCTCGACTAAATTATAACACTGCAGTGACCCAGCGTATCAACAAGGCCAGCTCTGCATGATTATCTCTACACCACATACTGCGTACAACTCCATTTCACTAAATACAAGAATCACAATCTACAATGCGTGCATCAAATCTATCCTGATGTACACAGTTCCTGTATGGTCTACAGTTAGCGAACCCAACTGGAAGAAGCTTCAGTTATTTCAAAATAAGACCCTGCGCCTCCTCTCGCGACTTCCCAGGACAACTCCCATACAGGAGTTGCATGACTACTGTGACACACTTCTCTTGAAACTTCACGCCAAATCAATTATTGACAGCTATCAGCAATCGACAACTAACCACCACAATCCATTGGTCAGGAAGTGGGATGCAGTAATCAAGTCTCTTAGCAAGGCTGCTAAGAGGAAGATTCTCTTAAAGACAGTACGAGCCCCCGCAGTCGAGGGCACAGCACAGCACAGCACCAGTGCCAGAACCAGACCAGACTGTACGAGCCCCCGAAGTAGAGAATGTATTTGACCTGGATCATGACACCTTTACATGGACTAAGGTCCGGGCTAAAAGACGCCGCGTCAGGACGCCAGAAAATCCGACGCCAAGCACAAACGACGGTAACATAACCGCAGCCAAAGTCAACAGCAATAGACAAGTTAATGATATAGGCAGACGGCTGACGCCAGGGGCCTAACATTAGTACCGTAACACCTGATACTAAGGCTGGTTGACAATAAAATTAATGTTAACAAGACCGCAACAAGCATGATCCAGGCGAATGCAACGAATGTTGCAACTGCGAATAGATTCGCACCGCTGATGGGGCGCCACAGATAGTGGCCGTAGAAGCACGACCGGAACGGATTCCTCCGATCGTGCTTAAACAAGTCATGGAAAATTACGTGACATTCACCGCCACTTTGGCGAAATACATGGACAGGGCTGGGTATTCGGAGAGATTCGATACCAAGCTAACACAACAGGGCCTTATCATAAAGGCAGAATCTATGAGGGCGTACCACGAAATGGTCCGTGTCCTCAAAAACGGCAATACAGAGTTTTTTACATTCACTCCGCAGGGTGAAAAACAAGCGAATGCCATCTTAAAAGGTATGCCACCTGGTGTCGACACCGATGACAAACTAAACGAAATCAAAGCCAAGGGTAGGTGCCCCTGCAATTAAAGTCAGGGAGATAAAGCATAGGCGTAGCGAATATGCACCCATCTATCTGGTGTCATTTCCAAATGGCACCAAGATCGAAGATATAAAAAGGGTGAGAAGTGTCTTCTACACCAAGATATATTGAGAGATGTACAAGTCATCTTCCCAAATTACTCAGTGCGACAGATGCCAGGAGTTCGGGCACGCGGCTCGTAACTGCAATATTCCATCAAGATGTGTGAAGTGCAGGCAATCCCACGAATCCAGGGATTGCAAAGACTCGGGACACACCAGTCACCTGCGCAAACTGCGAGGGAGAGCACCCAGCAAACTACAGAGGTTGTGTAGCACACATCAAGGAGCAGGAGAGGCGCGCCTTCCTGAGAGAGGGCAGCGGCGCGTAGACAGCCGGCTGCCCCACGTAACGATCGTAAGAATTACCCAGAAATGAGGCGACAATCTACCAGATACGTAGACGCCCCGGCACCCAAATACAATAGATGGCAGCAGCAGCGCCCACATCAGCAACAATTCTGCAGGGAACGTCCCCATGATATGGATAGCACGAATTCAGGCCCGAATCAATTCGCGAATATGGTAAGCGACTTCGAGGCCCTGATAAAATGTGCGATGTCGGCAAGATGATGAAATTAGTCAGTGAACTAACCCAGAACATGCGCGAAGCTACGACGGAAAAACAGCAATTCATCGCATTTTGGGCAGTTTTGAGTCGGATCAATGGCTAGATACGCCCTAGATAACTCACCTCAGGTTGCGTTTTGGAATGCAAACGGCATCCAACGCAAAAAAGATGAACTTCGCTCCTTTATGGAAGCGCGCAATGTCGATATCATGATGGTCACAGAGACCATCATCCAGAGACAACCAGTACGTAGCAATTCCCGGCTACACAGCGTATCACAAATCAAAGCCTGATGGCAAAAGAGGAGGAGTCTCTCTGTTTGTCAAAAGAGATATAAGGCAATACGGAGCACCGGAATCTCACGTGAACACGTAACAGATGGTAGCAGCAATTGTCGAAATACCAAACAAAATTGTAGTCGCAGCAGCATATAAGGCTCCGAAAGACCTCCTTCATACACAAGACATCGACCGGGTGCTACGTCTCGGAAATAAAGTAATCATGGCCAGGGATTTTAATGCCCGGAGCAGGCACTGAAATTGCCATAAGAGCAATCTATCGGAGAGAACCCTGGAGCAACATACGGATTGTAGGAGCAGTGAAGATTCTAGGAACGCCTATTAAATGGAAGAAAACAGTGAAGTATCTGGGTGTCCACTTCGATAAGAAATTTAACTTCACCGAACACGTCAATTATGTTAAGAAGAACGGAAGATTTGAGGCTGCAAAACTGAATGGCCTGATGGCCCGGGACTGGTCTAAGTGTAGACAACAAGAAACTGTAGTATACGGCAGTGATTAGACGAGTTATCACCAAGACAGCTCCTATCTGGAAGATGACGAGTGTCAATAATATAAAGACTACAAACTGTACAGAATAAAATGCTTCGTAAAGCATTGAACAAGCCATGCTGCTATCCCACAGCTGCATTACGTTCGTTCTACCAATTCTTCTGTCGATGTTCATACAGTACAGAAGCAAAAATTATATTTCTCCGGCTTGAGTTGAAGTTGAAATTTAGTGTCCAGTATATATCGTGCGCGAACAACAAACGTTCACACGTATGTGATATACTCACACACACACTCACTAGTGGATGTGCACCGTGTCTGTGTCGTGGCATACCGAGCTCCGTAATTCTGCCGAGCGCGGAGCGATTCACTAATAGTTTATCATCATAGAAATTCGACTATCGTGGTTGTGCCAGTGTCGCGTGGTGGTGCGCGGATGCGCTGGTGTGGGGACTACGTCCCGGTCCGTTGAACGAGCCAAAGTAAATAATAATTAAGGAAGTACATGGAACCATCCGATCGCAAAGCGATCGGCGTGCCAGTGCAGTGAGCACGCCAGACCAGAGCTCGTCAATCCCCCTAGAGGGAGAGATGTCCCCATCCCTTCAATCGGCGGTAGTATATCGTACGGGCACGGGTAAACGGGTCTCCGTCCGACTCAAGCGCATGCGCAGCGCGTGCAGCGACGAAAGCGGCCGTGAGTCCGACGGGACACACAACCCGTCGAATAGGGAGAAGGACGACGCTCCGGAAGACACAGCCAGCCCCTCCGAGGTCCGCGCCAGCGTCTCCGCGAGCGCGCCTCATCCGTCGACGACGATGGACACTGCTGTCCCGGCCACGGCCGCAACGACACAGCAGGCGTGTGACGATGGCTTCACTGTAGTAACACACAGGAAGCGATGTTCGCCAATCTACGTGTACGCGAAAAATTACTTCGCGCTGTCGCGTGAGCTGAACTCCGAGGGCGTAACGTTCACTTCCAAGAAGGTGGGCAGCAGCGCCATGAAGCAATGACTCAGCACCGACGCCGCCGTCCGCGTTCTGAAGAACAACGCGATTGAGTACCACTCGTATCTGCTGCCGACGGAGCGGACTCACAAGCTCCTCCTCCGCGGCATGACGCCGGAGACCGACGTTGACGATCTGTGGGAGGCGATTAGGCTGGCGGGCTTCACCCCCAGCCACGTCAGCCAGATCGTCAACGGGGGACGGAAGACGGCTGCCTTCCTGGTGTACTTCGCGCCAGGAAAGCGGAAGGACGCTCGCCGTTTCGAGACCCTTCAGGTCCTCGATTCGGCCAAGGTTAAAGTCGAGCACTTCCGCGGCCGCTCCGGCCCCCAGCAATGTTTTCGTTGTCAGCATTGGGGCCACTCTTCAGCCGCATGCAACATGCAAACGCGCTGCGTCGCTTGCGCCGAGACACACGATGCGTCGGAGTGTCCCCGGGACAAGTCGCAGCGCGTCGTATAATGCTGCAACTGCGGTGGCCCACATCCGGCGAGCCACCGGGGTTGCCCTGAGTTTGCCGAGGTTGCCAAGCATGCTGAGGCGGCTCGTACTCGTAAGGAAGCCCCTCGTCGTACGACGAAGCGCGGCTCGCGTAAGGGCAAGTCGCAATCGAAGGCGTCGAGCACTGCTCCGCCGACGAAACCTCCAAGGGCAACCAAACCGGCGGCTTCGAAGGTGCACGCGCCCTCGAACACCGCTGGCGCGAGAAGCTATGTAGAGATGCTCAGGGGTGTCGCGGTATCCGCGTGCGCCGCCGCCCCTGCCGCGACGTTGATCGGTGAGTCGGTCCCGGGGGGCAGTGAACCTTTGAAGGGATCGTCCGATCCTGGCAAACGAGCTCCGCTGCCGCGGCCTAGGTCCGCCGACACGTTCGTGGCCCCGAGTGCATCGACACGAGCTCCGGAAAACCGCAGAGACGCTCCAGCGCTGGCAAGGCGTTCTGGCGTGCAGAGTGCCGTATCTGCAATCCCTGTTCCGCGTACCAACAAACCGGCTGTTAAAACCATTCGACCCAGGCCGTTGCCGCGTAAGTCGTTGACGACGACGACTGCTCCCGACGTGACGAAACGCCAGAAGTGTGCAGCCGCTCCGAGAGCGGTGCCTGCGCGTATCTCCTTGCCGTCGAACAAGCGAGCGATGGTCCGTTTTTTCCAGAGAGCAAAAGTGTCAGCGCCGCTGCGCCCGTGCACGCGGAGAGATCCGCGGACTCGCCATGAAGACGACCAGATTGTACCCACGTCTCCAGCTGAAGTACACGGTGCCATTAGAAAATTCCGACCTAGGAAGGCGCCTGGAATATACGGAATACAGAACCTGGCGCTACAATATTTACCGTGGAAAAGATTGGTAGCACTGACAGAAATTTATAATGCTGCCATAAGAACAAGTTACTTCCCGGAGCAATTGAAGTTATCCAAGATACTGACATTCAAGAAACCTGGAAAGAAAGCACAAGTCGCTAGTTATCGACCGATCAGTTGCCTTCCGGCAATAAGCAAGGTGTTCGAAAGAATTCTGCTGAATAGAATAACAGCGCATGAAGAATCCTGCAGGAACATAATTCCGGAGCAATTTGGATTCCGTAAAGGACATGCCACGATGCTTCAGCTGACACAGATCGCTGAGCACGTTATCCAGGGATACCAGAAGGGACTTCGCACGTCCATGATATTCTTGGACTTAGAGAAGGCGTTCGATACTGTATGGCATGATGGCCTGATGTACAGGTTAATCGAGAATCGATTACCGATGTACCTGGTGAAAATCATAGACAAGTACCTGAGAAACAGGAGTTTTATTGTCAAAGTTAATGGAAAGACATCCACAAAGAAACAAATTCGAGCAGGAGTACCGCAAGGCTCGATACTAGGGCCAGTCCTATTTCTTCTAGGCCTTCTCAAAAAATTGTTTTACTGGCCTATTCATGGGAAATTCCGCTGCAGTCTTGGCTCGGCAAGAGGCAGCTGCCTCTACACCTACAATTTCTTCCCAGACGATGGTAAAACCAAAAACTGATAAAGACAAAAAGCCACTTTCGCTAGTCTTGATAAAGAAACCTGACGACCTCAACATTTTCGCACAACAGGTTTCTACGATCACCATAAATAAGATTGATTACAAAAACACTGATATCGACGTCCGCATTCTAAGCGACACGACCTCCGCTTATCAAGATCTGCGAACCGAACTGTTCAAGGCAGAGGAAGTTGAGTTTTACTTCTTCACGCTGCCTGAGAAAGAACAAGCTCATGGCAATGGTACTCAGAGGTCTGCCACAAATGACCACCACCAAAATCACCAACGCCATCGCTGCACGAGAACTCTCCCTTAAAAAGTGCAGTCTCATGAAAACACTTCCAGAAAAAACACCGCTCTTCAAAGTCGATTCTGAACACAGCACTCACATCAACTCTGTAAAAGAGATTAATCAACTGTTCAGCTGACCCAGCTACTTGAAGATAGAGGTGCCAGTGTAATACAATGCTTGCCAGGCATTCAGGCATGCCAGGTTCAACTGCCGCCTCATCCACAGCAAATGCGTCAAGTGTGCAGGTGAACAATCCGTCCAAAGAATACCTCCAAACCGATCACAACAGCGGCTATCTGGATAAATTGCAGCGATGTATACACTGCTAATCAAAGGATGTGCTCTGTGTACACTAGCTACATGACCAAGGTTTAAGGGGGCGGACCAAAAAAACAGCGTATCGTCCTACTCCATCACCTAAACCCAACGTATGGCAGGGAGAAATACCCACGCCAACCATATCACCATACGTTACTCCACCACCCTTCAACTGGTTAGGATCATTGAGAACATTACTGACAAATTCAGCAAGGACTCCACAGGAATTTTTCTGCTAGATAGAGAAAAGGCGTTCGACACAGTATGACACGATAGGCTAATATTCAAACTTATACAAATCAAACTTCCCATGTACCTGTTGAAGATTATATAAAAGTACCTTAGAGATAGGACTTTTACCGTCGAAGTAAATTGGAAAAATTCAACAGCTATTCAGTCGGCGTCCCGCAGGGCTTCAGACTTAGGACTGGTTTTCATTTTTTAATGGCGGTATCTTTTATACATCTCAAACTTTTCAATATATCAAAATTATGTTTAATCTTTGATTTTTTTTAAAAAAAAATCATTTTTCGATAGTGCGTGTGAAGAACTTAAAAATTCCTGTAGGTTTTATGCTTAACCATAATTTTTTTTTATAGTATGACTTTTTCCATGCATGCGGTCGGAGCAGATTGGTGTGATTAATTATTCCTACTTTTTCGCTTATCGTACGTATATCCCCTCTTATTTAAAGGACGCTAACATCATTCTCAAAGGGTTACCGCCTGGATTAACCGGGAATGAAAAATACTTTATGAAATCAAGTTTAAAAAACTGTCGGTAACCAGAATCAGATCGATCCCCTACGGTAGAAAAGACTCCGGCTCAATTTACATTGTGGGGTTTGTGCCCTATACAAAAAACTAACTGATATAAAAGTACAAGATTTATTCCAAAAAGCTATAAACTTCAATATTACCCAATAGTATAGATGCCAACATTTCGGGTATGCAGCCCGGAACAGCAATATCATTTCTCGCTGCGTAAGTGTCATGCTGACCACGAATCAAGGGAATAATCAAATCTAGGGAAACTCCAGCGAAATGTGCGAATTGTGAGGGTAGTCATTCTGTAAACTATCGTGAGTGCCCGGGTCACATAAAGGAACAGGAACGCAGAGCGTTCCTAAAATAGAAACTTCTCGCGAAGAAGCAGCCAGAAGCTTTTAAGGGAGGTTACTTCCCAGAGATGAGGGATAGAAACGCTAGATTTGTGATAGATTTACAACTTAAGACAAATGGCTGGATACCATCCCAGACGACACGTAAATCTCAATTGCAACCCATCAACCCGACACCAAATGGCACACTCTACGCTCACCGAAACACTATTTGATGTAAACGATGTCTGAAACGTCGACGAGATGTCGGAGCTGGTCTCCCAGCTGAAATCCAAATTCATAGCGGCGCAAACCAACTTCGCGAAGTTTACAATATTTTGTACCTTCATAAGTAAGCTCGATGGCTAGATACGCCCTTCATCGAAAAATTTATGTCGCGTTATGGAACGTAAATGGACTATCTTGACGTGGAGATGAACTACAAACCTTAATGCAACAAGGAGATATAGATTTCGCACTAGTGACAGAAACTAAGATTAAGGACTCTTGCTCGAAGATCGCCAGGTACAGAGGTTAAATCCGCCCTTAGTCGAACAATCGAAGTAGAGGAGTGTCAATATATGTTAAGAATAACGTTGATGAGCATCATATCAAATTCCCTGAGATAGACTCAATGCAGACAACCATAGTAATGCTAGTCATTCCGGCCAAGATCCTAGTGGCTGCTACTTATTGCAACCCTATAGTTAGTTAGTTATTGAGGATTTAGGACGCATCAACAACTCAGATCATTAGCACCCGAACACAAATTATAATTTCAAAAACACACCCCGTTTACGCACTTGCGTTCGAATCACCCCTCAATTCGAAACATTGATGTAGGTGTACCAAACGCATAAAAATATTTCATTAAAACAATATTCCTCTCAATGGGAGATAACGAAAGAAAAAACACAAAAGAATGAACTGGACTGTAAAAATACCTAATCTTGATTGGAAAATACGTATAAATATAATAAGAGATGAACTCTTGGGGACAGTGAAACATTTAAACCACTGTGATCTGAATTAAAATTCACAGGGTCTTTCGTGAAGAACACTTTAAAATAAGCCAGAGGGCTTGACATGTATGACGACACAACATGTTAAAACATATTAAGATTGGAAAACATTAAATAATGCTAAAAAGTTCAGTCTCCTTTGCAGAAGTGAAAATACGAATTGTGGCATCATTTTCGTCCCCTAGATTCATGGAGATGCCCCCCGACAAACCCAGATGATTCCTAATCCTCGCATAACGACCGCATTGTGTTAAAAGGTGCGACACCGTCAGATAAGTGTCTTACGTGTCACACCCGCAACTCTACAGATCCCTTCACGACTCGAGACCTTGATAAGATAATGAGTCTGTCCGTCCGTGTTATCAGGAGTGATGATTTTAACTCAAAACATTGCATTTAGAACTGTCACGAGGCTAACCCTGCGGATAGAGATTTAATATTCTACGTCGAGAACAGATATTTCGACATAATTACTACTGACGAACCCACCTTCCACAAAAGGAAATCCCGTTCATCGTCACTCGATTTTTCATCTCAAAGGATGTTGGTGTTGAACACATTGAAGCACTACCATAGCTTCCCTCTGACCAAAACCCGGAAGTAGCTTGATTTGCAACAACATTCGTAAGACGTATACGTACCTATATGGACTACCGCGAGACTGACTCAGAAATTTAAAATACTTATTACCGACAATGCCCATGCCGCCCTACAAAAACTTGTGTGCCATTTTACTTCTGCGGTCCTGGATGCAGTAGATGAAAGTAATTTTAAACGAACATGCAAGGTCAATAATATCCAGATCACGCAAGATATCATAATGGCCACCAGGAATAAGGTGCACAGGCTATGGCAGCAAACTCGTAGGGACGAGTACCGGGTTATTCGGAACCGTCTCTCCGAGAAAATCCACAAAGATGTCTTTCAGCACAAAAATGCTGTATGGAGAAATATGCTGGTCCAAATCAAAAATCATGACAACAGCGTCTGGAAGATGATCAATCAGATCAATCATTCGAAACGAGGAATTACCTCCGTTAAAATAGACCCAATTATTTTATATAATGATTTAACTAAGGCAGAACTCTTGTCGTAGAGCTTTGAAATGGTATATCGCGTTCCAGATCAAGCTATGGGCGAACTTATAACCACCAAAAAACGAGGGAAAACATCGACCGCATCAGCATGGTTGGTAAGATAGACTGGACATCCCCCAAGGAGATTAGGAACATCGTTTACAACATGAAGATTAACAAATCCCCCAGGATAGACGGCATACAAAACAGTGTTCTACGACACACCGCCAAAAGTTCTAGTAGTCCTTGTTCCAGAAAAAATTATGGAACATATTTTAATCATTGTTTGAGAATTCTAAAATAGCGCAGTTAATATAAGTAATTAAAATTTATCAACAATGAGTCATCAAACATATTTGAATAAATATGCTTGAAAATTCTAAAATAACGAACAATAAATATAAACAAAAATCGAAAATTATCAACAATCAGTTATCGAATATTCTGAAATAAATGATTGAGAATTCTAAAATAGCCCAGTTAACATAATAATCAAAATTTATCAACAATCAGTTATCGAATATTCTTGAAAATTCTTAAATAATGAACAGTCAATATAAACGGAAATCAAAAATTAACAACAATCAGTTATCGCATATTCTTGAATAAATGCTTGATAATTCTAAAATAGTGCAGTTAACATAAATAATCACAATTTATCAACAATCAGTAATCCAATATTATTGAATGAATGATTGAGAATTCTAAAACACCACAGTCAATATAAATAACAATTAAAAAATGTATCAACAATCAGTTATCGAATATTTTTGAATAAATGCTTGAACATTCTAAAATAGCCCAGTTAATATAAATAATCACAATTTATCAACAATCAGTAATCCAATATTCTTGAATAAATAATTGAAAATTCTAAGACAGCACAGTCAATATAAATAACAATCAAAAAATGTATCAACAATCAGTTGTAGAGTACTCTTGTATAAATGCTTGAGAATTCTAAATTAATGCACAGTCAATATAAATAACAATCAAAATGTATCAATAATCAGTTATTGAATATTCTTGAATAAATAATTGAGAATTCTAAAATAGCACAGTCAATATAAATAACAATAAAAATGTATTAACAATCAGATATAGAATAATCAAAAATTATCAACAATCAGTTTATCGAATATTCTTGAATAATGTTTGAGAATTCTAAAATAATGCACTTAATATAAACAATCATCATTTAAAATATTATCATATCTATAATGTATAAATATCGGCAGATCTTTCTACTTATTTTTATTTATACTACTGCATTAAATCACAACAATAATTTAATGATGAATGTTTATTCTGAAAAAAGAATGTGTGAATATATTTTTTTAAAAGGACTTGTTTTAAGAAATATAAATAGACTATAATGTTACTTTAAATGCTCAAATTACTGCATATAATTCTTTAATTACAATAACAAAAGTCATAACTATCTTTGAAGTGTACTTAGTACTACAAAAATAATATTTAAGATCATAAATGAATTAATAATATATCTTTTTGTTGATATCAAAAACCCAACAGAATCTTAATGCATTTACTTTTTTTGTTTGAATCAATTATAATATCTTGAACAAATAAACTAAGATATCATTAAAGTGTACAAAGAACTACGAAAAGAATGACTAAGAAAACAAAAAGTTTTTGTTTAATTTCGAAAGAGGTTAATTATTATTTGTATTAATTTTTCTTAACAATTGAGAAATCATAAGGTATATTTTTCAAATAATTTCAACTAACAATGAATACTGATTATCAGAGTATTGACGAAATTCAATGCTCGAATACAAAAGTATTATTTAAAAAAGACTTACCCCTTAATGCGCATACTGTCGAATTATCCAAAATGAAATAAAACTAACACAATCACTTAAGTCCAACGTTCATGAAAAACTGAATCACAATCACAGTATAACTACCGCACATATAAAAAAATTAAAACAGTTCATTGTCAAAAATATAATTTTGAACGAGAATATGATTAATATTAAGAAAAATGATATGAATGTAGAATAAAACGTACCGAAATAAATTTACGATAATGAAAGTAATGAGAACATATAAAAAATGGTTTCGAATATCGACGATTAAACATTTCACTACACAAGACGAAAAATATCAAATTTTATACATAAAATATATAACACTGGCTTCATTTTGTTTGATTTGACAGCACATTAAAGAAAACAAAACTACGGAAAGAAATAATTGTTAAAATGCACTGAAAATTTGTCAGAAACAATTATAAAACTCATGACTGAGCTATTAAAAGAAACACTCACGGTTTAAGTTCACTGTTCAACGATCAACCATATAATAACACTAATCTGCTGTCCATTATGTCTACTACTGAGCTGTCGACACCACTATGTATGATGCAAACAACAAATGCCTAACGAATTTCATTTCATTCCATCCAATCACTGCTGAGTTGATGCACGTTAAAAAAAACTCACTCCAACCAATGCACTACCAGATATCATTCTCCTTTTCTATGCATTTATATATATATATATATATATATATATATATATATATATATATATATATATATATATATATATATATATATATATTGCGTCGCATTTAACGTAGAATAAAAACGTTATTATTTAGAGTGTCTATCGAACACAATTTCTTTCATGGAAAAGACTTTATTTGTTACTAACTACTGTATTGTTAAAAAAAGTATCGATCATAGTCATAACACTTTATATTGTTTTGTAAATAAAAATCACAGTATAACTACCGCACACAAAAAATTAAAAGTTTGTCAAAAATATAATTTTGAATGAGAATATGTTTTAATATTAAGAAAAATGATATAAATGTAGAACAAAACGTTTCGAAATAAATTTACAATAATGAAAGTACCGAAAACATATATAAAATGGTTTAGAAAATCGACGATTAAACGTTTCACTACACAACACGAAAAATATCAAATTTTATACATAAAATTTACAACACTGGTTTCCCTTTGCTGATTTGACAGTACATTAAAGAAAATAAAACAACCGAAAGAATTAATTGTTAAAATGCACTGAAAGTATATCGGGAACACAATTATAAAACTCATGGCTGACTATGTGAAAGAAACACTCCCTGCTAATCGTTCAACGACCAACCATAGAATAAGACTGACCTGCTATCCAGTATGTCCAATATTGAGATGTCGACACCAGTATGTATGATGCAAGCAACAAATGCGTAACGAATTTTATTCCATCCAATCACCGATGAGTTGATGCAAAATAACTTGTTAGCACAATGTTAAAAAAAACTCACTCCCACCAATGTACTACCAGATATCATTCTCCTTTTCTATGTATGTATGTATGTATGTATATATATATATATATTGTAAATATATATATATATATATATATATATATATATATATATATATATATATATATATTGTAAATATATATATATATATATATATATATATATATATACATATATATATATTATCAACAATCAGTATGGAATATTCTTGAATAAATGATTGAGAATTCTAAAATAACACAGTCAATGTAAATAACAATCAAAATGTATCAATAATTAGTTATAGAATATTCTTGAATAATCAGTATATATATATATACATATATTGCATTAGCATTTAAGGTCCAATAAATACGTTATTGTTTAATTGTCTATCAAACACAATTTGTTTCATGGAAAAGATTTTATCAGCTACTAACTACTGTGTTGAAAAAGTATCAATCGTAGTCATAACACTTTATATTGTTTTATAAATCAACATCACAGTATAACTACCGCACATATAAAAAATTAAAACAGTTCATTGTCAAAAATATAATTTTGAGCGAGAATATGATTAATATTAAGAAAAATGACAAGAATGTAGAACAAAACGTACCGAAATAAATTTACAAAAATGAAAGTAATGAAAATATATACAAAATGGTTTAGAAAATCAGCGATTAAACATTTCACTACACAACAAGATAAATATCAAATTTTATGCATCAATATATAACACTGGCTTCACTTTGTTTGATTTGACAGTACATTAAAGAAAATAAAACGATTGAAAGAAATAATTGTTAAAATCCACTAAAAGTATGTCGGAAAACAATTATAAAACGCATGGTTGACTATTTGAAAGAAACATTCTCTACTTATATTCACTGTTCAACTATTAACCATAGAATAAGACTGACCTGTTCACTATTGAGATGTCGACATCAGTATAATGATGCAATCAACAAATGCCTCACGAATTTCATTCCAACCAATCACTGCTAAGTTGATGCAAAATCATTTGTAGCATCATCGTTAAAAAAAAACTCACTCCCACCAATGCACTACCAGATATCACTCTCCTTTTCTATGTGTATATATATATATATATATATATATATAATTATCAACAATCAGTTAGCGAATATTCTTAAATAAATGATTGCGAATTAAAAAAAAGTGCAGTTAATATAAATAATTAAAATTTATCAATAATCAGTAATCAAATATTCTTGAATAAATGATTGAGAGTTCTAAAATAGCACAGTCAATATAAATAACAATCAAAATTTATCAACAATCAGTTATCGAATATTCTTGAAAATTCTAAAATAATGATCAGTAAATATAAACGAAAATCAAAATTTATCAACAATAAGTAATCGAATATTCTGGAATAAATGATTGAGAATTCTAAAATAGCGCAGTTAATATAATAACCAAAATTTATCAACAATCAGTTATCGAATATTTTCTTGCATAATCAGAATATATATATATATATATATATATATATATATATATATATATATATATTGCATCAGCATTTAACGTCCAATAAATGCATTATTGTTTGAATTGTCTATCAAATACAATTTCTTTCATGGAAAAGATTTTATCTGCTACTAACTACTGTATTGTTAAACAAATATCGATCATAGTCATAACCTCACTTAACATTACTTTGTAAATTTATTCTTTTTCTAATCAACGTGTTATTTATGCAATTTTTTTTCTTGATAATTCTTTTTTACTGGAGAGAATTTCTATCATACTATAAAATAATCTGCAAAAAATACACACACAAATATATATATATATATATATATATATATATATATATATATATATATGTATATGAGTACTAGTTTTTTTTTAATTTTTCCCTATTGAACAGCTAGAAGTTAATAATGGAATACAAGTATAATGAAAAGATAAAAAGAAGTTAAATGTTGGTTATCTGGGAATGCCTTCCTCAGGAACGATTTAACACGAAGATGAATTCTAGGAAGAAGAATCATAAGAGCAGAACTAATTAAAATAACACAATCGAAAAAATATATACATTGTCGTTCCCTCGGGTGTTGGTAACCAGGACGGTTCCCTTTGGTGCTCTTCTAGATTATTCTAGAACAATCTATTTGTTCTGTGATATGGATTGCGTAGACAGTTATGACTCATCAATTGTTTGTATGACGTGTACCGCAATATACATATACATACATGCAAACATTCGCACCTTATATTAACCTCACTTTACTTTTAAATTATGCTCGGTTGACTTAGTAACTCACGAATATCGATGTTCACAAGACACAGAACCACAATATTTATGAAAAAGAAAACATTTAATCCGATCGTTGACTAGTATAAGAAGCACGCTTCCGAACTGTTCGCGTACACTGTCTAGAACATAGATAAAGTATCTCTAGGAGGTCTAGAATCGTTTCCGTACTTGCTCATATGCAACGACAGAGGTTTGTCGTTTTTGTCTATTGGTACCGCTGTCTCTACGCCATATTGTGTGCGCGCGCACAATAACCTATCATTCCCACCCAATAATGGTGAGAAATTTTTCGTAGTTAATTGTTGTTTTGTGGTTGTGTATTTACAAAATTCGTCAGTGACAGTGATAATAATTATCCGCCTCTCTGGGCGTGGGGGAGGTAAACAAGGAGCTCACGTTGTTATAAACACAAAAGAGGTCACGTAAACTCAACCAAGAAGAAACAAATGTTAATAATAATAAAAAACCGGCCAAGTCTACTATCACGGTCGTCATCGCCAAAGTTAAATCTGGTTCATATGAAAGCCTTACGGTATACTAGTAATAACAAATAGGAGAAAATTCCGCCGGTAGCATGCATCATGTAGTGGATCAGTACTCTAGGTAAGCGACAAAGGCATTCTGAGCACTGACTACTGTCTCAGGTAGAATTCACGTAAAACATACCATATCTGGTCTTACCATCGCATCATACAACATGGGAGTGTACAATGAGATTCTACGAATCTTGAAAAAGGGATCACAGAGTTTCATACGTACACTCCGACCTACCTTAAAGATATCAACGTCATCCTGAAGGTACTATAATCGATCGATCCTGAAAGAGTTGAAATTTAACCGACTCTCAGTTATTAGGATCCGTCAGATTCAGTTCGGGCGCAAAAGTACTATGTATATTATAGGGCTCAAGTCCAGTATCAAACTAGTGGAAACATTCAGAGTTCTGCACATCCCCTACACTAGAGTTTATTAGGATAATTTGCAATGTATTTTATTTTTATATGAATACACTTTCTATTAATTTGTACATTATATATATATATATATATATATATATATATATATATATATATATATATATATAATGACCCGAGTGTGTGGTCCGGTTTCTGACCCGGTGTCAGAAGTGGGTGTTACTTTTAAAATCGCAGCTGGCCGGTGCCTACGAAGGCATATTGCATATGGTATAGCAGGCTAGTGCTGATTGACACGGGAGATACTTTCTATGGACACGAGTTTTTATCTGTCTTTTTCGTATTGCCAGCAACAGCAGTTCAGTTTGAAATATGAGTCAGTCCACAGTACAACACAGCACAATTCAGAATCGGATTTGCATTGATCATTACTAAAATAAAATACACTTTTTATTATTAAATTAATAAGTGCGTGCAGTTTTGACATTACAGAATTCTGCATGTGTTTGCTACACCAACACACATTTGTACATTATATATATATATATATATATATATATATATATATATATATATATATATATATATATATATATTATAAAAATCAACCAGTGGTTCTGTTCCCGTAACTTTTACTTGTTCTCTGATTGCTTGATTTCCGTCACGTGGTCTGTGTTATGACTGGTTACTATGAATCGCATGATTGAATGATCTTTCTAATTAATTGAAAAACTTTTCTAAAAAAATATGATTTACATATTATGCGTATTATTTGAGTGTATAGTTTGTTAATTTCTGTTATTTAATTGGAGGGGGGAACGAGGCCTACCACGGAGCTTGGCGAGAACAGTGAGCATGAGATGGAGCCCCCTAGTATACACACACATACATATATAAATTGTATTGACTCTAATCTACATATATGTATAAATTAGCATGCTGTATTTGATAAATACATTGTATTTATTGTAAATATGTGTTTGTTCTTTCGCTATTATTTTGATTATTGAAATTAATTAATGTACATATATCCACAAAATAATAAATGAAGGACATACGCTTCGAGACAGAACAAGAGACTAGACGTGCGCTCATAGGCCTGCTTCAATTAAGTCCGCCTTTTTCGTTAGTATATAAGTCGAAAAAATTAACAGCAAAATCCCTGGTCTCTGATCGCTTCCGCAAGGGTTGCGGTGCTCGCTTCCCGCTTCTCAGTCTTCTCAACAACAGCAAAATTCCATTAAATTCCAAACTACAGATCCACAAGGCTTGCAGCAGGGCTATACTGACATATGCAGTCCAGTATGGTTCACCACTTGCTCCACCAACTGGGCGAGGCTTCAAATCTTCCAGAACTGCATGCTCCGTCTCTGCGTCTCCCTCGGGATACACCAATTACAAAACTCCATCGTTACTGTGATATACCCACCCGTGAGTTACAGGAGTTGGTCTTACCGTACGAACCTGTCGAAATAGTTCTCCTCATCATGTGCTTTTGGTTGTGCGTTGGTGCTTTTTGGCGATTGTTTTTTTGTGTAGTGTTGTGACTGTGACTGTGTGCAGTGTGTGTGAACTGCGTGACACGTGATACTTTTACTTTAGTGACAAGTGCTCATGACTAAACACATATTCTTACGCTTCATCTTGTACTTTAGCCTGTGCGGCGTGCCGGTACGTGTTTCTTCTTGCCGTCTCGGCAAACACTCGCCCAGTGACCCCGTGTCCTCTGTGCCTATCCGCCTCCCTCACCTCTTTCAGGGTACGACAGCACCGAGTGGGCATCCTAAACTTACTAACACCGCCATGGAGGTGGACGAGGCGGTCGTCGTCGCGGTCGAGGCCGATCAGCCGGTGCAGGTCGCTGCTGCGGTCAAGCCGTCGCAGGAGAGGGTCGTCCCCGCAGCCGTCGAGCAGCCGGTCCAGGTCGTCGCGCCAGCGCCCGACAACGATGCGGAAGATCTTTCATGGTTGCCTGTTGTCCGCAAGCGGGCCAGGAGACCTAGTGTCGACGAGCAGCCGCATGTCATCAACAAAAAGGTTGCGACCGACGGCGTCACCAGGCTGGCGAATAAGTTCGCACCCCTCGTAAACGCGGAGGCCGTCATCGCTGCGGCCGAGCTTCAGGTGAAGGAGAGGATCCCTCCGATTGTCCTTCATCACATTGTCAAGTCGTACCCGAGGTTCGTGGCCAACCTCAAGGACTATATTAAGAAAGCCGGGCACATGGGTATCGTGCACATAAAATATGTAAAAAGCGGTCTCATGATAAATTCGGACTCGATGCCGATTTATCACGAGGTCCTCAGGATTTTCAAAAAGGGTAACACGGAGTACCACACCTATACTCTCACCTCCGAGAAGGAGGTGAATATCATTCTTAAGGGTCTGCCTCAGAGAATCAGTATACTAATATTTACTTATATGTATATATATATATATATATATATATATATATATAAAAGTAATACGATTTATCGTATCCCTTTTAAAATCTATTTTCATGCTATATGAATACTGCGCATGCCTGTGTAGAACAAGACGACTGACCGCGACAGCTGATGAGAGATGGAAAGAGATAGAAAAGCCACATGGAGCATGATAATTAATCAATATCAATCTTTTGACCAAATTGTAATTGTTTAAAATAAATCATTGTTAAATAATAGCTTTTAATGTCGTTTCTTGTTTTACAGGTGAGCATTTATTATAGGTAAACTATAATTTCTCTGTGTAAATATGTAAATAATAAAAATCTTGTTTTACATTGAAACACAGTTTAGTTATTATTTCATCAACAATATAAGTTATATAATAAAAGATTAATAAACACATTATAAAACGACATTTATCAGTTATACAAAACCACAATGGATAAGCTATGTTTTAACTTTATGATAATTACAAAACCAGACGATGTCAAGTCAAGCATATACGCCATAACCTCAATCTCTACTCCAACTAACCAGACTTATGTATTACCTGAAGAGCTGCAACCTTTGAGTTTACATAAAGAGATTCTAAAGTGCGAAATTGTTCAAAAAGTAAAGACATCATTAAAAAGAAGACAGGAGAGAAGAGAAGTCTGGATTACTTTAACAAATGAATTAAAAAAAATCTACATTGATGAGGGTAATATTCAATTTGAAGGATTTTTGTTGGAAAAAATTGAAGAGAGAAAAGAAAACAACTACCGCAAGACGAAATGATAGGGATGATTTTATCAGATCAATACCCTGGAATAAACTCGAAAGATTTTAAGCAATTTCTATGTCAACAAAATATACCAATCGTATTCATAGCAGTTAATGCACCTTTCTCAAACGGTCTAAATGAAAGACTAAACCAAACTCTTATAAATAAAATTCGTTGCAGAATAAATGAAGAAAATAATAAAAGAGCTTGGACTACTATAGCTCATGAATGCACAAAAATTTACAACGAAACTGAACATATAGTGACAACATTTACACCAAAATATTTGCTGGAGGGAAAAAATATCAACATACTACCAGAGGAATTACGACAGAAAAAAACTAAAGAGGATTTACAAAGAGATAGACAAATAGCATTTGAAAATTCAGTAAAATCCCACAATTATAATAAAAAAATATTTGACAAAAATAGAAAAGAATATGATTTAAAAAAAGGTGATCTTGTATACATAGAAAACGGTAATAAATTGAATAGAAGGAAGACAGAAGAATTAAAAATTGGCCCATTTAAAGTCTTAGATAGAATATCGAATGTGATTTTTAAAATAGATACAGGACATAAGAAGATAGAATCAAATTTATTTCATATGACTAAATTAATTCCATACAATGATTGTAATTGATCTTATACATCTATTTGTGTCCCGGGAGGGAGATATAAAAGTAATACGATTTATCGTATCCCTTTTAAAATCTATTTTCATGCTATATGAATACTGCGCATGCCTGTGTAGAACAAGACGACTGACCGCGACAGCTGATGAGAGATGGAAAGAGATAGAAAAGCCACATGGAGCATGTTAATTAATCAATATCAATCTTTTGACCAAATTGTAATTGTTTAAAATAAATCATTGTTAAATAATAGCTTTTAATGTCGTTTCTTGTTTTACAGGTGAGCATTTATTATAGGTAAACTATAATTTCTCTGTGTAAATATGTAAATAATAAAAATCTTGTTTTACATTGAAACACAGTTTAGTTATTATTTCATCAACAATATAAGTTATATAATAAAAGATTAATAAACACATTATATATATATATATATATATATATATATATATATATATATATATATATATATATATATATATATATATATATCCTAATCATGTTATATCTCAAATACTGCAGTGATCATACAGTAGAAGATTAAAGATTAATAAATGAACTGTATTATTTTAGTAATAATTTGATGAGGATTTATATATATATATATATATATATACTAAAATTTACTTATATGCATATATATATATATATATATATATATATATATATATATATATATATCCTAATTATGTTATATCTAAAATACTGCAGTGATCATACAGTAGAAGATTAAAGATTAATAAATGAACTGCATTATTTTAGTAATAACTTGATGAGGGTCTATATATATATACAAATATTTACATATATATATATATATATATATATATATATATATATATATATATATATATGTATGTGTATATATGTGTGTGTATATATATATGTATATATATATGTATATATATATTCGTATGTATATATATATGTATGAATATTTATACATATACATATATATATATATATATATATATATATATATATATATGTATATATATATATATATATATGTGAATATATATATATATATATATATATATGTATATATATATATATGTATATATATATATATATATATATATGTATATATATATATATATATATATATATATATATATATATATATATATATATATATATGTATGTATATATATATGTATATGTATATTAACCCCTTGCACTCGAGAGGTGACTCTCAGTCACCACGACGTTTCATGCGACAGCTCGAATTGCATAATAATGCAAAAAATTAAGAAAAATTCGTGAAAAAATCATTTTCTAAAATAAGATAATACAAATTTTAAAAAAAGAATTTTTCAAAATAAAATTGCAATATAAATTTTTTTTCGTCTTTATTTAAATATATTTTTTTAATTAAATGGATTAAATAATTATTTAAGTGAAGAATAAAAAACTGCATAGATAGAGCAGCAATCGAACCACACAACTCCAAACAGTTGCGGCCGGCGCTCTACCGCCTAAGTATCAAGCTAGTTGGCAACGGATAAAAATCTTTCTCTCATAAGCTTGATGCGGAAACTTTGGGGCCCTTTTTCTCGAAAATGGCTAGATAGTGCGAGATAGTACGTTCCTATATTAATACCTTTGGGGTATCCTACCACTACATGAAGTTTGTTCCCAAAGTCAATTTCGAAGTCATATCCTCCCCTTGTGAGTTATTTTTAAAGTACATCAATGAAAAATGCAACGACGATTTCCATATGTACATCCTTTCTAATATTTGCAAACAGAAAATTAAGGATATTTACTATTTTATCATTTCAATGTTAAAAACTAGAATTATAAGTATGAATGAATAATATTTTATTCTACTTACTAGCATTTCGGCTATATTTACCTCTCCTGTTATCATTTACAAGCTAGCTAATTGAAAACGTTAGATTCCTCAAATAACGTACACTTACTGTATATTGTAAAGAGTGTATCAGTGTTCAAAATGTTTCATCAAATAAAATTTATATGACCATTATGTAAACGATTATATGTAAGAATTTGACGTAGATAAGCAGAATTTTTATATTATATCTATTGTATCTGTATATATAAGATCATGTATTATATAAGTACCGACCTCTTGTAATAAATATTTTATTCGAAATACAGTACTTTACTCACTTACTGATTCCCTGCAAAAACAACACAAGTCAAAACAATTCATGTTGATTTTTTCTATACATTAAGGTTTTATAGGACAGTAATTGTTGAGCAACAAATAAATTAAAGTCCTAGAAAAACGTATTAACAACGAAAATCCATAAAAAACCTTATTACTTTCGTGTTATGCAGTCTTCATTAAATTCTGTAAAATGTAAATTCTGTGACTTATGCGGTTTTTGAATTACGATTTTTTTTCCGTTTTCCATTTTACATTCAGCAAATGCAAAATTCGCCAATTGCCGTCACTGTCGCACCAAATAACTGGGATTATGTAACAGTCACATCTATGAACGGGGACGGAATGAATGTTTGGATATGAAAAGTCATTCAATTTAGATAATATGGGGATAGTGTTGCTACTCAATGATAACCTGCAACAGCTACACGCTGTCAAATTATTTATTTCTATAACCGGACTGATATAAAAGCCATACGAAGAATTTCTGCTTGTTTCGTAGTACATTTTTTTAATCATTTTTACACCACAGCCAGGTCACAAATTAATTACCCAAAACCAAACTGATTATTTATAAATTGTTTTCCAAATGTAAGATGGACACTTTTATGTGACTGCAGTTTTTGATATGGTAACACCTATGATTTAAATTTATATCAATGTAACTGGTTGGATTAGGTATTTCACTCACTGGTGGTTCATTGTTGATTCGACGGTGGATGGAGGAGAATTCACTAATTGAGTGACAGTGTGCGAGATGTTAGAAAGTGCCTTCTTTTTCGCTCTGGATTCCTGCACACGTGCCAGTGTACATTTTTATTTTCTTATCTCAACTGTTGGTGGTTCGTTTAACTGTTTTCTTTAATGTCACGTTCTCGTTCGTTCATCTAATTGCGGCATATTAAATTACAAAATACTTCTGATAACACATTGTTTGGTGTCATGAAAGTTAACACGTATAAGCTGTGTGAATGGGAACATGTGGCGCTAATTATCGACTTAAGTAGAAATGTTGGCCTCCGATGACTCATAATAATTATATCGTCAAGGTATATCAATATGTTTTCTTGTAAATTATTGTTGTTTCGTTGGGCGCAAATCTTTGTCAAAATTGAATAATTCAAGATCAAGAGAGAATTTCGAATCTAATTTACCAGAATCTTATAGACAACAAAATATCAAATGTAGAAATTATGACAAGGAAAAAAGTAAACATGATTTGTCGGACGAAGGAATTTCTTTTAAATATAATAGTACTATCGATGGTGATATTAGTAAAGTTGATGATCTTAAAAGTTCAGACTTATCTGAACTTTTAAGAATTTTTATTTGCACGCATATTAGTGCGTGCGAATAAATAAAGTGAAACATAAAAAATATATCGATCTAAAAAAGTATTGTATGATCTTAAAAATGCAGAAAAAAGATTACACATTTTAAGTTTATCATTTGTCATTTTATATTTTAAATAACTACTTATATATATATATATATATATATATATATATATACACAAACATATTATGTAATTTATGTTAGTGATTTTTAAATTTAATGAAAGGAAATTTGTACATCAGTCATTTTATAAAAAAATAAAAGTTAATTTAATAGAAACCTATGTTAATTTATATTTTTTTTCTAATTTACAAATTCATGTCTATTTTAATTTTATTGTATTTTCTAAATTTTCAAACGAAAATTTATACACATATACATACACACACATTTAAATAAGTCTGATGTTTATTTTAAAAATAGTACGACACCATCGAATTAATTTTAAATTGTATTATGTATCTTTTTACTACAGCTGGTATGATTAATCTGATCAGTGTAATTGAATCTTTCATTTACAGATGCATTTGTATAATGTATGTAATTTTCATCACGATTTAGAATACATTGTAATTACTTTGATATTGTATTCTATTTTATGAGTATTACATTACCAAAGCGTACATTTTTGTATCGGATTCATTCACGATCCAATAGGACAGTTGAATGTATTTGAAAACTGTTTAGAATTCATTAATGTTCCAATAATTTTATAACGATGTGAACTGTAGTCATCTGCGTGAATTGTTGATAACAGTTGAACAGTTGTCCTGTAGTGAACGAAGATGGTCCGCGTTAAATATTTAAATGTTGTTATATTTTGATTAGTATTTGCTGATTTACTTTTATGTATAATACAAGGAAGATATATTATAAAGGAGGTGCATCTAAATAAC
>CM068321.1:1277256-1287256 GCA_034766995.1 Acanthacorydalis orientalis | reverse complement strand
CCACAATTTTCTAAAATCGCATAAAACCAAAGCGATGAGTCAAAATAAACCGAAAATTGCATAAAAAATTTAATGAAAATTCGGGAAATAAGAATGCTTAAAAAGTTCCTTCGAAAATCTGAAAGAAGTTGATATAAAACTTAAAATAAGTTCGTTTTAGGACTTGATTCATTTGATTTTATTGAAAAGTGACAATTCTTTTCACATTTATTTTATCAGAATTATTGTGGCGATCTGACAATGTTCGGCAACGTTTGCGAACTGGTGCTAAATCACTTTCATCACTAGAAGAGATAGCCAGCTCTTCACATCTGCACGGTGAAGACAATGGTCCATTCACAGTGTTAGCGTCAACTTCACCCTCGTTCTGGGTTGATTTTTTTCCTCTGACAACGTATATCCCTTGTTTAAGTTTTGCGATGACGATTTAACTAATTTTCTATGCAGTTCGCTACATCCATTAGAATTTGAAGGCTCGTTTAAAATTCGTGTCATGGACGAGAAAATGATTTTCAAATTTATTGTAAAGTTGAAGAACTCCTCGAATTATATTTTCAGTGAGAGGGAAAGGTTTTTCTTCTATTCCGCTTCACTATCGTTTTCTGGATCTTCGACGATATCGAAAGTTACACCGATAATACCATCGCCACTTGAAGCATTATCCACAAGCAATTCGTCGACATCACTCTGGCAAAACCTTCAAAACCTTCTCCGTCAATTTCATGTGTCAAAGTAACGATTTCAGATGATGATGTCGATGTTTGAATGGTTGCACTGTTTGCAACACATCCAGACCAAGATTTTTTTTTCGATTAGTTTAGTTTATTATTTTGCTCTTCTTCTGTAGACATTTTCTTTAATTTAAATCGTTCCTGGGGAAAAGTTCTCCCAGATAACTAATATTTAACTTTTATTCATTTCTAACTTGAATTCATTTTTTAGACTCCTTATTTGCTAGAAAAAATTTCAAAAAACCTAGTATTGTTGTTTAAAAAGAAAAGAAGATTCAGTAAGAACAAATCACCTACCCCCTTCCCAAAGCAAAATCACGTTATTAACTAGCGGAGTGATACGATAAGATATGCTTCGCTCCGAGTTTGTCTTCTGCCAAGCCGGTTACACAGGTAAACTGTTTTTCACGATCTTAAATTTTCAATCAATTCGTTGTCATGGGTCTTCGGCTGATAAAATTTCAGATTTGTTTTCATAATGAATTCATGTATCGTATCAACATCCGCCTCCTCGCGAAGCAGTCTTATTTTGTATGTGCACGGTCTGTGCAGTGCTATGCGTAGGATTTTATTGTGTATTGTTTGTGTATTCTTAACATTAGTCCTCTTGACGTTGTTCCAAATGGGTGCAGCGTACATTATGACTGGTCATATCGCCATTTTGTAAAATAATATCTTATTTTCAGCAATGAGCTGACTTGATGAAATCATGCCGTATGTCACTGGTATGGCCGCGTTTACCTTCTTTAATTCTAATAAGAAAAATCAGCGCCAAACTTGAAATGATAAAAACCGTAATTATTTTTACACTAACCTAATACAATAACATAATGAATTAAATACATTTTCATACGTCTTACGAACATTTATGATATCGTATATGTAGGTGGATATTCGATGTATAGCTATTAAGTTTATTGAAATCAGACAAAAGATTACTCTTGTACAAATCCAACGATGAATGCAAACTGGCATAACACAGATAAGTTTTAACGAAATTTATGTTCAATTTAATGAACACTCTGTAGGTGCAGGTTGATGAATTAGTATAGACTGTGTAGAGACAGTTTTAAAATCAATTCTTAATTTAAACAAAGAAGTATAACTAAACTAGGATTTGAGAAATATATTGAATATATATATATATATATATATATATATATATATATATATATATATATATGATAACAAACTATCAAATTAGAAAAATCGGTGCCAAGCTAGAAATGAGAAAAACCGCAATTACTATTTGCACCAAATTAATACATATTTATATATATATATATATATATATATATATATATATATATATATATATGATATTGAAATTGAGAAACAATTAAAGTAGATGTTACATTCACAATAATTTAAGAATAAAACGTTTTTCATATAGTTACAAATCAAAAATCTTATAAAATGATTAAAAAATCTCTGTTTTGTCTTAATTACTAATTATGATTTTGTATATTAAATTACACTGTTTATATATATATATATATATATGTAATGTCGGATTTCTCAGTAAATTTCTCAGACATTTTTTTTAATATAGACATTTTTTTTCAATAATATATTAATAATTGTGATCGATGTCTCTTTGGCATTTTATAAACAATTTCATAACACCATCCTCTTTGAGTTTGTTATCTTTTCAGCAACCCAAAAAAGCTCAAAACATTCAATTCGCAGGCCTCTAAAGAATCAATTTTTTCCTGATTAAGAGCATTTTAAAAACAACGAACTAAGTGAAAATCTGATGGTGTTAAATCCGGTGAATATGATGGACGAATAAGAACGTCCCAAATCAGCTCTCTCAATTTTTGCCTAGTCTGTAAAGATACGTGTGGCATAGCGTTATCTCGATGGAAAACTGCTCTTTTTCTATTGGAAAATTCTGGTCATTTTTCCTTAATATTCTTCTTCAGTCTATCCAATTGTGAACAGTATTGATCAGAATCAATGATTTGATTAAGCGGCACGAACACATAAAACAGTACCCCTTTCTAAACCCACCATACATATAATATGACTTTCTTGAGGTGTGATTTTTTTTGTGAGAAGATAACGAGGTTGATTCTTGTTTAATTCAATGTCTCTTTCGTGTCACATTATTGTAGACAATTCGTTTTTCATCCCCACTAACAATCCTCTTCAAAAATGGTTCGTTCTTATTGCATTTCGGCAAGAAATTCAATCGAGTGGATTTCTTTCGCTTAAATTGTGCGGAACCTACACATCATATCTGGAAACCGTTTCATGTTGATGCAAATGGTTCTCAACATTTCATCAATCTGTCATGTGGCATAACGTGGATTATTTTCAACTGGACCAGAGATTTGATCGTAATCAATCTCGATTTATCGTCAGTGAGACTACGAATCTCCATCACGAAACTTTTCGAACCATCTTTGCACCAATCTTTCATTCAGCACGATCATTATGCACATCAGAAATCTTTTGTACCGCATTTTTACCCTTGCGGAAATAAAAAAAGCACTATTGAACGAAAATATATCTTCTCGTTGTTCATGTTGAAATCAAAAGAAGTATTAAAAAATATTTACTAAATATAATGATTTTTTTTTAAATTACAAGTTAGTCTCAGTTTTTAGACTGTACATGCGCTTTATAGAATATGAATTGTTTTTTACTTCAAAAGCAGCAGAAATTATCTCTTAAGAAAAAATCCAACACTACTTATTGGCCAATACAATATATATATTTATATATATATATATATATATATATATATATATACATATATATATATATATATATATATATATATATATATATATATTATGTAACATTACTTTTCTGATTAATATTTAAAGTTTAATTTATAAATATTATATAATAAAGACTTATTCTAGGAATAATCTGGTCTCCAATTCCGTACCAGCAATATAAGAATATTTCATTCAGCACACACATTTGGTGCAAAATTATTGAAAAAAAGATTATAATAAATAACGGGATTTGCAAGAAGTATTGAAAATAAATTTAAAATACATCTTATGGTACCAAAAAAAATATATAAATATATTTATATATTCTGTTCGTTTTTAATTTATTGAAAATACAAATTTGTTGTCAGATTTTAATTTTAAATCTTTATATTTTTGTAATACCTAGTGTGAGTTTCTTCGATATACTCATACTAGGTATCACAAAACACATACCTTATTGTTAGTTATTTTGACCTGTAATTTGGATTCGCATTATTTTTAAAATACATTATAGAATAATAAACCGAATCAGTTTTTCATGACATATAATGTTTTTTGTTTTTCACTTAGACCTGCATCATTAGAGTGAATTTAATTTAAAATTTTTATATTACTTCCTATTATTCTAAACAGATCTAATCAAACCAAAACAAATGTTCTGAATTTTTTTTTTTAAAAATGAATTATCTCTGTAATATATAAGATTATCTCTGTATAGATTTTTTTTAAAAAATCATACACATTAAACGATTAGTATTGAGATATACGAGGGGAGGTCCAAAAGTAAGCGCAAAAAATGACAAAGAAAAGTATGATTGACTTGATTTTTTTTTATTTTTCAATATAGTCTCCCTTAAAACTAATAAATTTCTTACAACGCTCAATGTTCTTTTCGAGACCTTCAAAAAAATATTCTTGCGGTTTGCTTGAAAAATGCTCTAAAATAGCCGACTTTACTTCTTCGCCGTCCTGAATTTATATTCTTCTTAAGTCTCTGTTCAGATTTAGGAATAGAAAGTAATCGCCCGGTCCCAGATCTGGGTTATATGATATATGGCAGAGTTGTTGGAAGCCATATTCAGTTACGACAGTCATCTAACTCTTACTTCGATACTCAGAGCATTGTCTCGCAAAAGAAGGACAATTTCGACCATTTTTCACGTCTTTTTTCTTTAATGGCTTGTCAAAGTCGACGAATACTCGACTCGTAGCTCGCTATGACTAATCTGGACACACTTTTCTTTGTATTCAATTAAGAATACAAGAATACCTTCTGCATCACAAAACACAGTCGTCAACATTGCTTCCGCTGACTGCGACACCTAAAGACCCCTTTTTCAGGTACTGTGTGGACTCTTGTATGCTCTCAGGTGATAGTGATGGATCCCAGTCTCGTCTCTGGTAATAATTCTGTTTAAAATCCGAAGAAAATCGTCGCGACGTAGCTCCAAAAACACCCGACTGCACGCCATTTCTTACCTCTTTTGTATCGGTTCAAGCATTCTCACCGCTCAAGAGCAAGTTGTCGTCCGGTGCCGCACTTTCGGGCGTCTTGACGCGTCTTCTCTTCTTACGCGGCTTCAGCCACTCGAACTCATCGTGGTCTGAATCGATTGTCGGTGCGGTCACCTCCATATCTGCCATGATGCAGTCGAACTTTTAACAGTAAGAAAAAACACACACCTGAATGAAAAAACTGCCAACAAATAGCGCAAAGCGTCTCAATATTAACACCGGAATCGGTGAACACTTGCACAATACCAACTACAGAGCACAATAGCACTGGATAGCGCGACACTGCACAAAAACACTCTGTCTCTTCACTTCACAGCGGAGCTCCACAAAAATACATCCGTCCGCGACCGATGCCAGGCGTGAACCTACAATGAAACTTCGATTTTACACGAATCTTACACGAGTTCTCTGCTCTTCCTCCCCGGGAAGTTAAAAACATAATAGACAGCATTAAAGCTCATCAAGTTCCCGGAGTCGATGGACTCCAGAACAGAATCCTTCGACATTACCCACCAAGGGGTTGGTATTACATACCAACGTCTGTAATGCGGCACTAAGCCTGAACCATTTCCTATCAAAGTTGAAACATGCCAGGATCCTAGCTATTTGTAAGCCTGGCAAGAAGGGTGATGACATAGAAAGCTATCCCCCGATCAGCTTGATACCGATTGCCAGCAGGGTACTGTAGAGACTAGTCCTGAAGCGCGTTCAAAGGCACGAAACAACAGTAAAAAGAACGTTCGTGTGCTCGTGTACACAGAACAGAAGTGAAACTTCAGTGTTTTTATGTAAATGTACGGAAGGGAGGATTGTTGCCCATTACAGGTTCAGAAATATAAATAAGACATTCTATAATTTAATAAGGAAGGGGGCATTGCTACAAATTACATGTATGATAATAGAAAGAAGACATGTTATAGTGAAAAACATAATTTTATTCTGATTAAATTCTAGCTTTTCGTCTTAATTTGAAAATGTGCCCTGGCGTACTTAATTATTTCTAGGCGACGACGAGTATACTCGACGAAAACACACTAGTAGACTTGCTGTAAGATTGCCTGAAATTATAATAAAATGATAATTTTTTTTGCTTGTTTCCTTGAAAATTTTTTAATTTTATTCGTAAGTAATTCACAAATCACATTTCATTACTGCTCGTTGGCGTCGATTTTTTAATCTTGAATGTTGTTTAAAATTCAGGCGACTTTCCAAACATTGCTCAGCATATAAACTAGTTTGCTTCACTGTTATGTTCAGTAAGTCATAATGTAAAAAAACCCATAAAGAACACATATTTGGTTCTTGATGAATGGGGGAAATAGTGAAATTTGAGCCATAATGAGTAGTAAATTTAAATTGTGCTCGCTCACCATCTCTAATTTTCCATTGCACATTTGAATATTTATTTTCTTTATCGGGTTCGTTACCTTCTTCATCCTCATCACTACTTTCATCAGAAGACGTTGAAATTACTGATGTTCTTCTCTGTGTCCTTGGATGTAAAACCGCATCTTCATTATCTTCTTCAACCTCATCACTACTTTCATCACAAGACGTTACAGGTGTTATTGTTCTTTTCTGTTTTCTTCGATGTAAAGATATATTTTCATCACTACCAGTAAAACTCATCTGGGAGGCTAAATAAAAACATTATTCACTTCACAAGTTTTTCTATTACACCCTCTAATACTTTTCTAGATAGCATACGAAAGATTCACGAAACGAAGAGAAACCTGCTTAGAAACATTCTAAAATGTGCTAAAATTACAAATATATATATATTTTACCGAAATTTTACAATAAACATCAAAAACGATTTTCTTATGACGAGCATACTCGACATAAACGCTTAAGGGTTGAAGGCGAATTTGCAAATAAAGAATAATTTTAGATGTTGTCTCTGATCTTTTTTCAAACATTTAAAATAACTCGCAAGAAATATCGTATAACTAAACAGTAATAAGTAAATTAATTAAAATAATTAATATGCTATGAAAAAGTAACCATGTTTGTTGCTCTGTTGTTAATTTTTTGTAAATAACAATTGTATGCATATATTTATTTGTATTAAATAGTATGTATGTATATATATATACATATATATATATATATATACATATATATATATATATATACATATATATATATATATATATATATATATATATATATATATATATATATATATATATTTGTATATATATGTTAGAGAAACAATTTGAATTTGCCGCTATGCAATACGCTCGTTGTATTTCTGTTAGATGACTGTATAACGTAGAATAGTGTTCAACAAAAAGATATGTATGTAATTCGTAAAATATAGTGTGACATGTGTTTGATTGAAGTGTGGTTGTACAGATTCATTGTCAGCAATCGTCATACGTTTTTTCACTTGGGTGTTCACATTCAATTAATTATTCCAAATGAAACTCTGCACAAAAAGACAATCGAATAAATATTTTGTTTTCACACATCTCTGCGTATATTAAACAATATATATATATATATATATATATATATATATATATATATATATATATATATATATATAAATGTAAAAATAATGTCTAAATAATCATATTTAACAAGATGTAAAAATAATCGTCATGTGTCCGTTCAATTATTGAACACAAATAAATATTTCAATGCGAATGTCTGAATACTTTCGGATCAAATGCCATTAAAAATTATGATATTTTATGATTTAACATGAAAATTGCAGTTACAAAACTAATTAAATGAGAAAGATTAAATAAGTCAAAAATATTCTCTCATTGTAAAATATTATAAACGAGAAAGAGAAATGAAAGTACCTGATTCCTTAAGGTAATTTACGATACTACGATTATATCAATTTTACACAACAAACGATTTTAAAGAGAGAAAACCGAATTTAATTTCATATCTGAACATTGTTTTAACAAAAAAACTACTTTATAAAAATATCAAACAGTAGCTGGAATAACAAGATATTACTTTGAATTTAGTGATATTTAAAAATCTTATGTTAAATATTATATGTTCATCATCTTGGAATATTTGGAGATGATGTCGTCATAATCGAAATGCCCATAAGTAATATTCAAAAATGAAAATTATTTATTGAACATTTTTGTGTTGATTGTTGAGGAAAAAGAATTCGTTTGTGGATGTGAAATTCGTTAGTGTTAAACTGTGTCATGTATGTGTTTTATAAATATTTATTCCTCACACATGTACTACGTTCCAAGTAATGCTCAGTATATATACAATTCTGAAGTGTTTGCTAAGCGGGTAGTCTGATGCCTCCTGGGAATTGGTACCTGAGTGAGCCAACAATAAGTCACTCTTTAACGTGCGACTAAATACAAAACTGAAGATATCCGGACAAAGTTCCGATGAATTAGTTGTGGTAAAACACAACAGCGAAGCATTGCCCGTCAAAGGCAGTAAACGAGGAGCTACTGTGATGTTGTGTAGCTTCCAAAATCATTCAAATCAAGATGAAATTCTGATAATTATATCAAATCACCATGGAGGCGCCTGCGACTACCTTTTTCACATTCTTTATTTAAATCAACAAGCTCTCATTAATGAATTATTGCATAATGTTTAATATACATTTATTATGTTAAATCTAAAAAAATAATTATTACTATTCCCTTCATTTTCTAACAAGTGTACATTATATAATTTGTAAAATTTATTCTCATGTTCAGTTTTTTTTAAAAAAACTTTTTTTACTTTGAAATCAACGATATTTATTGAAAAATAAATTTTTGTTCAAGACGAAAAATGTTAAACGATTAATTTTTCATTTGGTACACCCAGGC
The DNA here is from genome assembly GCA_034766995.1 of Acanthacorydalis orientalis. NCBI lineage: Eukaryota > Metazoa > Arthropoda > Insecta > Megaloptera > Corydalidae > Acanthacorydalis > Acanthacorydalis orientalis. Next base: position 1,278,469 of record CM068321.1, on the reverse strand, counting down.
ACGTTCCACATTAAAAATACTAAATAATCAATGCAAATAATTTCATTTCAACTCGTTTCAATTTTTAAGTCATCAAATAGAAAAAAAACGCGTTTTATTTATTATGAAAAGAGCGAAATACATCTATTATCCATATTTTTCTATTTCTACTTACATAAAAATACTGGAATATCGCTTCTGTCATGTGTACATTAGCACACAACCCCGTTATTTTTTAAACAGTCTAGTAATTTCTTACGACAGAAGTTTTTTAAAGATCAGCCATCAGCTCAAAGCGCTTTCGATCAATTCGTTAATTCCGCTACTCAAAAATTCTATCCTGTAAGAATAGACAAGCTTGTCTCCCGTTGGGAGAAATGTGTGTCGGTCAACGGTCTTCATTTCGATTCATAAATATAATTTTCAACTGATATATGTCTTCCTACTCGACATGTAAAAATCGCAATTATTTTTGCACCAGCCTAATAAAAATAATTAAAATGTCGTCAGTTTGTCGTCAGCGGAAAAAATCAAAGACCTGTAACTAATTTGTCGAAAATCATAAAAAACACATTTCCACTTTTCAATAGATTATTAAAAACTTTTCAAGTCAACGAACGTCGGGAGATGGGGCTATTGATACGCTAGTAAAATTTGAAATGAGGAATTCCTCTGTGTCTGCGTAAATCACAATTTTATTGTTCGTGTGACTTTTTCTTCTCGAATTAAAAACATTTTCATTTTTATTCTCTATTTGCTGCTTACGAGTACAAATCCATCGATTTTTATCCTGCTAGACACATTTTCGAAATGTGCGTAGATAATGCAATGGAATGAACAGGCGCTCAAGATTTACAAAAGACGAATTCAATATATCAAAATGTGAAGCGCGCGAATCCCCCAAAAAATTATCCTGTTGTCATTAGTCTTAGATGAAACGGCAGAAAGACAATGCGTTGCATTTGAAGGCATAATAAATTGCGGCTATATTGGATACGGGTTGATAAATTGAGGATAATGATAGTCAGCTGATATCTAATGAAGTTTTAATTTTTATATTTGCTGGGAATTGGTACCTGAGTGAGCCAACAACAAAACAAGTCACTCTTTAACGTGCGACTAAATACAAAACTGAAGATACCGGACTATGTTCCGATGAATTAGTTGTGGTAAAATACACAACAGTGAAGCATGCCCGTCAAAGGCGGCAGTAAACGAGGAGCTATTGTGATGT
>CM068321.1:1247256-1272256 GCA_034766995.1 Acanthacorydalis orientalis | reverse complement strand
TCTTCGAAGTGTTCCCTGCCGAAATTCGACGTGACGTGCCGGGATCGTCCTGTCGGCACAAATGGCGCACCGGTGTGATTGTCCTATACATGTGAGTACTTGTGCCGTTTTGAATCGGTTTAGAACGTGTTTTTAGTGCAAACACGCACGCACGCAGATATATTCATATTTATTAATGTTTGATATTGTGGAGTGTGTGAATAAGATTCGTGAGGGGGTGACGTGGTTTTAGATCGGAATCTCAGATCGAAATTCGAATCGGTGTGCGCGCGTGTGTCTGCAGATATTGTTTTTTTGAAGTTCAATCGACGGACGCGTGTGATTTCTGGTAGATTTTTATGGAACGTTCATGTGATCTTTTCAGTCTGGTAATTTCGAAAATCGTCGCACGTCGCCAGCGCCTGTCGCTTCAATGATGGCGGCATCTGTCAAATAAATGGACGTGCATTTTTGTCGGCCATGTTACACGTTATCTAGAAAAGTTGTGTGTGTGTTTCGACGGAGGGAAAATGTCTGGGAAAAATATTATGACGGCGACGCGGAACGACGTGCGGACGTCGCCGGCGAACACAGGTGAGTCCGTTTTTCTTTCCCGATTTCCTCAGTGTGTGTACGATCGGTCGACATGCGCGTGCCAATATGGCAGCGGTTGTTTTGTGTCTTTCATGTAAATTAAGATTTGAGATCGACGTTGCGGCGCGATGACTGCCTCGTACGACGGATGAATTTTTCGCCCTTTGCGTTCCATACGGCCGTTGTTTCGCGTCTCGCTTAAAAAAAAAAACAAACATCTGACTTGCTCTGTCGGACGCACGTTTGGTTGCATAACGGCCGATTTTTAGGCTCGTGTGTGTTTTTCACGCTGTCGGATCGGCGTTTCTACTTTCAAATATGTTTGTCGTGCCACACAGTTCTGTTCGTATTTGTTTGTCGCACGGATGTCGAACGAGCGAGGCGCGTAGACACGTTTACTGCTATAATTTCTTGCTAATTATTTCAATGTCGCACGTGATGAAAAATTGCGCTGAATCCGCACAAATGTGCGAGTACAGTTCGCGCATCGGTCTCGGGCGGCTTCGTTCCGACGGTCGATTCGAATTCGACACGGATCCCGCCTGCATGATTTCGGCAGGATTGCGTCGGGAGACGTCGACCGGCCTCCCGTAAAGTTCTATATTCGAACGATCCGTCTCGTGTTTCAGATTGTCGTCGGCGTCCACTAAGATCCGATGCACCGGACAAAATTCTCGTCCGTCGAAAATCCCGCCGTTGGCAGTCGTGGGGCGGAATCGTCGACGGACCGACATCGAAGATGCGTCCATCCCAGCGGTCGGGGATCAGAATTCGGTCGCAGTATCTCCTGCTTGTCGTACGAGGCGACAAAAAGGAGATAGCGGGTGCGATGGTTTGCCGTGTATCCGCGTCGCGTTTCCGGTCGGTTCCGCGTTTTTTTTCTTTGTTGTTCGCCGCCTCGGCAGCCTATGTCGGTTCTTTGTTTCGTTTTGAAACAGCAAAGATCTGGTACCCGTATCCAGATCTCGGTTTCGGATCATCGAGGGAACGACGGATGCTGCTGCTGTAACTGTGAGTGCTCGATATTTTTTTCAGAGTACAGAAGTGGAGTTGACTTCGAAATTGCTGAGCGATCCTTTTTTGACTATTAAATTCTCTGATTGAATTTCCAATAAAGAATTTGTTTTTTTGTCAATTCGGGTTTTAAATTTCATGAATATTTAACGTAGCTTGTGTCGAAATCGAATCAGTTGCTTGTTTTTTTAATAATTTGATGAATTAATATTTTTTTAAAAGTAAGAGGAGTTTATTTTCTGGTAATTGTATTTCAAAGTCTTTGATCAAAACAGGATCTTCATCAAGGAGTTTTAAGTATTGTTGTGTTTTGTTTTATATGATCTTTAGCTTCGTCGGAGACCGAACCACCTTCCCGTACCATTTTTTTTAAATCCTCCATTAGTTTTGTACATTTCATTCATTTTCTATGTTTGATTTTTTATTTTTGTAAATCACCTTAGATTCTACATTCAGATTTATTTTCTTTGCATCTAACTTCGAAACTTATTTATTTTGCTTTGAATTTTCTATATTTAAATTCCTCCGTATCCTATATTTCCTCCGTATCCGGTTCACTCTTAATAACGTTAGAAAACTATATATTGTGATACACCGTTATAAAGCAAATTAAATTATTTATTTGATGTAATATTTTCAATAATTTTGATATATAATTCCGACCGCAACGAGGCCTTAATTAATAAGCGGTCATTTTTGAAAATAGTAGTAGCATGCGTTCAAATAAACGTTAATATCTAAAAGACATCTTTAGAAAAATATATATTTTAATACACCGTTAAAAAGAACGTTAAATTATCTATTCGACGTATTATTTTCAATATTTTTGATATATAATTCAGACCGTAACGAGGCTTTAATTAATAAGCGGTCATTTTTGGAAATAGCATGCGTAGTAGTATGCGTTCAAATAAACGTTAATATCTAAAAGACATTTTTAGAAAAATGTATATTGTTAAACACCGTTAGAAAGAGTGTTAATTTATCTATTTACTGTATTATTCTCGAACGGTCCCCGGAGCGGTCTTCTGATACCTCGCGTCGGTCGTCATTGTACGGTCGGGGGGCTGTAAATCCACCCGTCGACGTGTTAGGTCGCTACTTGTCCATTCCCGCTTCTAAAACAATTAGATTCAATCGTTTTTTTCCGTAAAGTTCGGCCGACGTATTCACACGCTTCCTCGCAGGCCGGGGGGATGTCCTGCTGGTGTGGACGATTCACGACGAGAACCAAAAAGCGTCGGCTTCTACGACTCGTATCGGCGCCCATACTTTACAGTCTTATATTTTTACATATTAAAAAAAAGAAATAAAAACACATATATTTACGGAACGACTTTGTTTTTCGATCGAAAGAGAACTTCCTGAACGTTTACAGAGTTTAACGCCGTCCGGAGTACTGGACGTACTTCGGGAATCTTCTGCACAGACCGAGACGAACGTCGTCGTGAGTTCGCTTCCGCGGTCGGATTTACATTTTCTGTGATAAAATTTCACTGAATACTCTGCGTGCGTTGCCACTTCTACACCGTGTTGACGTTGCAGATATGTAGAGGAGCTGCCGACCCTAATCTAACCCTAATACAAATAGCTAAACGTATTCGAGCTAAATCGATAGTCTTAATCGTACACTCGCTGGTAAAATCTGAAGGGGGTGTTATTTTCTAAAATATGTGTGTGGGGGGGGTGGGGGGAAATCAGATCCGTAAAGTTTTGCTTGTTCCGTTCGGAGTCTCTTATTCCGTAAAAACGTATACTGTAGGGAGCCGAGGCTCTTTATTATAAATTCAAATCCCACTTCTGAACTGTAGGGAGGGAGAGCCTGGCTCTACTATATATATATATATATATATATATATATATATATATATATATATATATAGGTTATCGCAGCTATGTTACTTCTTGACTGTAAAGAGTTTCGAATTTGGTCAGAATGAATAAAGTCCGAATATTATAAAAGTTAATGTTTAATAAATAAAATAATACGACTACAAATAACATTAATACACAGCAATAGTACAGTTAACACGCTAAGCCAACATTTCATGCGCCACACGAGCCCCGGATCGACTTCCTCTCTTTCCGAGAGAGAGAGAATGAATTTATTGTTAAGAATATAATACAATAGTACAAATTTTTAACTAAAGTATGCTAATTACAAAGTTGCGGTACCTCGCCTTGGCGTTGAACTCGCTTATGGCCTGATAACAAATGATTATAATAATGGAATAATGTGTGTGTTTTGATTCTGAAGTGCGCCCGGAGAAATTTTCAAACCGAACTTGAATAGTACTTACAACTAACCTAACTAACTTAAAACTAGCTTAACTAAATTAACTGACCTAGTCGGCTATTGTCCATAAGGGTTTAATGTTTTTTAGTGTTCTTTCACTGTTTTGGGATGCACGCACTTTAGCACAGGTGAGCACACACTGATCAACACAACACGAAACAACACTAAACTGAAAGTCTTAGTTTTTTGAATTGTCTGCTTTTCAGCGTGTTGAGTTCTTCTGGAAGCAACTTCCTCTTAGCAGCCTTGCTAAGAGACTTTGTTGGTGCATCCCAATTCCTGACCAGTGGGTTATGGTGGTTCGTTGTGGATTGGTGGTAGCTGTCAATGATTGATTTGGCATGAGCTTTGAGGAGAGGCGTGTCGCAGTAGTCATGCAACTCCTGTATGGGAGTTGTCCTGGGGAGTCGCGAGATGAGGCGCAGGGTCTTATTCTGGAATATCTGAAGCCTCTCCCAGTCGGGTTCGCTGACTGTAGACCATACTGGGACTGCATACATCAAAATGGATTTTATACACGAGTTGTAGATCGAGATTCTTGTGTTTAGCGGGATGGAGTTGCTACGCAGTATGTGAAGTAGCATGAATCTTGCAGCGCTGGCCTTTGTGATGCGCTGGGTGACTGTAGTTCTGTTGTTTAGTCGAGGGTCCAGCTGTACTCCGAGATATGTGAGGGAGGTCTTTGATGTTATGCTGACTCCATTGAAATTTAAGCGACATCTTTCGTAGAGCCCATTCTTTAAGATAATGGCCTCTGTTTTGGTGTTATTGATTTTGATTCGGTTCGAGTTCATGTATTTCGTGACCGTGCCAAGAGCAGTCTGAAGACGAGAGACTGCCTTGTATATGTTGCTGTGGCACTCAGAAGTGTACAGAGCTGTGTCGTCGGCGTACAAAGCTAGGTTGACGCCCGCCGGAAGAGTCGGGAGGTCGTGAAGATAGGCGATAAATAGGAGTGGCCCCAGGACACTGCCTTGGGGTACTCCTGCCGGGATGGGTCTAAGGGTGAAATTTTTTTGATCAACCTGGACAAAGAAGTGGCGATCTGCTAGGTAAGACTGTATAATCTTTATTAGATGAATTGGTGTATTAACTCGGAGAAGCTTGACTATCAGGTGCTCTCTTCCTCTTTCCGAGATCAACTGACACGTATATACCCGGCCTTTCGACCCCCGCTGACTCCATTTGCTCGTATTCTTCTTCTGTGCCATCTCGACCATCCTGCTAGCATCCGTCGTCCGTCACCATGTAGACCACCATGATCGCATCCGCAATATGTCTGTACAATGACCACCCTGTTCGCATTTGTCGCCTGCCGCCACGTCGACCACCATACTCGCATCCGCCATACGTCGGTACAATGACCACCCTTGTCGTATCGCTTTCACTTCTTAGTACCCTTGCACACAGTCTTAATCACCCATTCATACACACATGTTCGCACAGATTCTTACATATGAATTTGAAGGTCACGAAACGCCATTATTTTTCTAGCGACCAAATATATGCTAGAGTTTAAGTTTCCATTTTTTCAAAATAAAGGATTTAATTTCTGTACGAGCAGAACAAACTCTTCGTGTTGTCTTAAAGTCCCTGTTTTCGTGTCACGGCCGTACAGGGCGTCCGATATTTTTTGAAGAACTGTCCGGATCTCGACGGTCGCCCAGTACGCCGAACATCTGATAGTCTCGCGAACGGAACGGCCTCCTGTTCAAATCCGGTCACCACTTCAACGCTGCGCCAAGCGTCCGCAGTCGTATCCTAGTGTCGAACGCACGGTCGCAGAACTCGAAGCTTGTCCCGAACCCTGTAACGTGCAGCGCGTTAACGTCGACGTCAGCGTCCGTAAAAGTGCTCGATTACCGCTCTCGTCGTCGCCGAAGTGGTGCCGGTCGTGATACCTCGTGAGAGAAGACAACCGATGGACAAGAGAAATTATTGACTGGGAACCAAGGAATATGAAAAGACCCAGAAAGAGACGAATGAAGAGGTGGGATAAGGATATTAAAAACTTTCTTGGAAATCTATGGAAAAGAGAGGCACTGAATCGAACAAAATGGAAAATTATGGAAGAGGCCTTTATCCAGCAGTGGATTAATAGAGGCTGTTATTAAAAAATAATATATATATATATATATTTATATATATATATATATGTATATATATATATATATATATATATATATATATATATATATATATATATATATATATATATATATATACCATTAATTAGCCGATTTGACGTTAGTTCGCAACTAAAAAAAATATTGAATTCAATTACCCGTAAACGGAGGCCTATTTCTGCTAATATATGACAGAATTATCGATGTTAGTCAATCTGAATAATATAAAAGCAGTATAATCAACAAAGTATACTCGTGGATCAATCCAAACTCTTAATTGGACGATTTGGAGCTAATTAGCAGACTAATTAAATTGCTTAAGGTCGTCAGGCGTAGAGCTATTGCTATTTTTTCCAATATGTGAATGAATTATCGATATCTGAGTCTTTTAATAAAATAAATTAGTCAACACACTACGATCGTCCCTCCATCCACACCCTTACCTAATCGATTTAGAGCTAACTGGTAGACTAGTTAAATTGCTTAAGGCCGTCAGGCGTAGACGTATTGATATTATTTTCAATATGAGAATGAATTATCGATGTCCGACTCGGTTTGAATAAAATAAATTAGTCAGAATCAACAAACTATATTCATGGCCCGATCCAAACCCTTAATTAGACGATTTGGTTTTAATTAGTAGACCAGTTAAATTACTTAAGCCCGTCAGGCGTACATATATGGCTATTATTTCAAATACGCGAATGAATTATCGATACTCGAGTCCGTCCGAATAATATACAGCAATTAGAATCACGAAAGTACCGAAACGTTTCAGATTGTACATTTTTTTCAACGACACGCATACGTCTGTCTTCTTTGTGTAAGCATAACGGTCCCGGCTTCGATGGATCTGTGAAGTGTGTGTGGCAACGAGGAACGTGATTTAAGCCGTGTGCACACTGCTGATACATCACGCACAATTACGTGATACGAGCATATGTGAACGCTATTTTTTCACTGGTTTCAATGGTATAGATGCACATTGTTGTCACTGTGTGCACATCACGCATGACGCGTACGGTTCTTATCTCGACTAGTGTTGACACGTTCTCACATATTTCTGTTTCTGCAGACTTTTCGTGGCGTGTGATGAGACTTTTGAGTCAATTGTCAGTTGACATTTCAGTTTGAAAAGTGTTCGAGATAAATTGAAAATGTGTCGACTTTAATTGAAAACATAAAAATGTATTCTTTTTATTTTATTATAGTATAGTATAATATATAGTATAAATAATATAACATATAGTATAATATATAGTATAGTATGATATAACCTAGTAAAACAATTCGGTTCTTCCAGCTGTAAAAATAATTCTGAAATAAATTATCAACATTGTTATTTATTAAAATATTTTTTACAACAGTTGTTATTCTCAAATAATATAAAAAATCTTGATAGCGCCCAACTGATTATTTCTAAAATCTAGCCAAGGGTAAACGTAGCAATATAAGGTTGTGAGACTGCTACAACATGATGCCTAACATCTTGTTGTAACGGTGTAATTCGTACAGAGAACAATCTAGAAGCAGACGAAATATCCTGCACCGTGATGCGAGAATGCGAAACGCATTTTCAACGACTCCTCGAGCTCTCGTCAATCGATACTCGAATATCTTTTTGTTTTCATCTCCTGCACGGTGATGTCTACTATATGGTCGAAGTCAGTACGATTTCAGTGGGAAAGTTTCATCTCCAACTATAACGTAGGGAAGCGGTGGAGAATTTTCACTCGATGGTCAGTCTGGTGGTGTGAAAAGTACTTGGTCTTGCAACTTTTTTCAAAGTAGAACTAGTGAACGGAAGCTTCTATAATTAAAATATTTCGAACCCCCTCGAATCGGACAGTGCACAGTGATGCTTCTCATCGATTGCTGCAACGCGGTTTAGGAATTGATTTTTAAACACAGATTTTTAAATTTTTCAGTCAACGTTTTCCAAATGTTTCAATTTGGCACCGGCATTAAAGTTGGGTTCAATCTCTTCCAAATAGCATCGCAAACAGATCTGTTTGTCCTACTGTGCTGAATTCCATGCGATAACTGAATTCAAAGCTCTTGAAAGAGTTTCCACTGGCTAGAAATCTAAAAATAAAATATTCAATTTAAAAAGTTTTGTAAATGCCGAAAAAAGTGGAGATGCTGCACAGCGAATTGTCGCCTGAAAGTTCGAGAGGGAAATGTACTTTTTGATACTATCTCTACGTACTCGAAGAACGACAACAAACATCAAGAATGTAGAGAATTCATCGACAGCTCTATATTCTACTACGCCCTCTACCTCTGAGAGCGAAGTACAACATATAGTTGTAGCATTACAAGAAAATAATAAATAAATAAATTAAGATAGATATTTTATGTTAAATTTACCTTAAACACAGGGCGAGTTTTTCTTCCGTACTAATGACTTCTCGCATTTGTGTCTGTTTGGATCTTATATCTTCTTCGATAAGGCCATGCAGATACTAGAACTTTCTTTCGACATCCTGAAGTACATCTCGTACCGATTGGGGGGTGCTCTAGAAGCTCCTTCACAAGACGATCGAACTCGCCCTTTACTTTCCTTTTTAAATTTAGCTCATGAAACCAAATTTTTTTCTTATGGATTCGATTATGAGCTATCGCAATACAAACACTTGGAATTTCTTCATCAAACTCTGATGAAATACCTGTTTCTCTCTCCATTATAAGTTCAATAATAAAATCAATGACGTCCAGCTATATGATAGTGGCGCGAGTTACGAGCTTTGTTTTGGTGTTACAGAAACTTCGTTTCAAAAAAACACAAGTGGAGTTTATTATAAAATTACACAGCTGCCATTCCATAAACTTAATTATAACAAAATCTACTTAAATCTAAATTTGTATTGGTTTGTACAGTTCTCCGATATTATTATTCGACGGGAACTGTCAATTCAGATTCTGATGGCGTTGTCCAGCCCGCACGTTTGTGTCTGTCGCTATTCGATGGGAACTGTCGGTTCATCTTCTCATAGACATTACCTGAATTATGCGAATAAATGAATTGCGCGTGTGATTGCATGTCACGGCGTAATCTTGAATATCTGCCACGAATCACAGACACCTATTTTGACACAGAATCTACTCTATCGTATTTTATCACTGTCGAAGTTCACATAATAATAATAGCTTAGAATTCAATTCGCTCAGTCATTTTCGTTATCATTATCCCTGAATGTCTAGCGATTGAATTCAAATCAATATTTTCTTTTATACGTTTCACGTTTAATCATTTTACAAATAGTCTTAGATAACGTTACTTTATTCAATAAAAATAATAACAAAATAATTTGACTTTTATATCTACTTTGTTAAGTATGAACAGTGTTATGCTGAGATAAAATATGTATTCTATGAACACTTTGTGTCCTATGTTACAGTGAAAACAATTAACCGTCATGACTCTAACGGAAAAGTATATCGACGACTGAAAATGAACTGAATGACAACGAATTAATCGCGCCACAATCAAATCTCATTGTCGAACCACTGTATTTATTCAGCACAGTCATCTAACAAATGCAACGCGCGAATTATATTTCGGGATCGGCAATTTAAGTTTTTAAAAAGCTCAGACACGAGTCTAACGTCTGCTCACAACAGTTTTATGTTTAAGACTGATCTTTATTAATTTTGTTACTGTTTATATACAATTAAATTGGTGAGTCGACACGTCTGCACTTAGTGTCGTTACAAATCTCACAAGTATATATTACAATTAATTATTAGGAAAATACTAATTATCAGTTGAAGAATGTCGTCTGCATCCTGCAGGTGTCAATACTTTATCAGAGGGATGTTGTCTGCATACTGTAGATGTCAATATGTTATCAGAGGATAACTGTCGTCTCCATCCTGTGGGTGTCATATAACTCCTCCATTCTTTTAGAAATGAGTCCGTAGTTGTAACGGCTTATTTCTTGGCTAGATGATTATTTCGTTCGATTCTGGAATGTTGTCTCGTTGATTTTTCCTTCTTCTTTTAATTAGTAACTTAAAAAGGAAATACATGCATATGAAAATCAATATCACGTAGAGTATTATCGTCCAAGCACTGAGTTTGTTGAAGTGCACTGGCACATCAGTAATTTGATTAATTCTGTCTCTTTGTTCAATTAGATTATTTTGAATATTATTTAAACCTTGATAGTGTATTGGGTTAATTTTTAATAGTTCAAAATTTATTTTATTATTGGTTTTGAGTTTATTTTCGATATTAATATTTGGTAATTCTATTAGTTTTAAATTTGTTTTTGATTTATGATAATTTCTAATAATTATATTATTGATATGTATTTCACAATCTTTAGCTTCCAAAACATATGTTCCTTGGAGGGGAATGTTATCTTTCAGGTGTTCACAATGTTGAACTGCTATTGTTACCTGGGGTGCGATTATCATCCATTCTCCAGTTTCTAATTTTTTTATTTTTGTCTCGTTTACTTCTAATGAATCTTGTTGACAATTATTATTAGTTGAGTACTTTAACATTTGTATCTCACAGGGATTATTATGTTTGATGTGTTCAATATTAGTTTCATAGCACAGGTATTCTTTGTTAATTATTTGTTTGCATTTTGTTTCCGAATATACGTAATATCGCTCATTTAGGATTAGGTATTTGGATTGAGGTATGATTATTTTGTATTCGTTTTTTATAAACATGGGTAGGGGATATAATCGATAATAATCGTAATTCTCAATTTGCATTATCGGGACTTCTATTATAAAGTTTACTTGATTATTGTTACTATAACTTTTGATCTTTATTATTCTTTCATACAGTAAGATATTTTCTAATATAGGGTCGAAGGGTAGTTTTGTGTGTTTTAAATAGGGTTTTATATTTTTAATTTCGTTTAGAAGTTCCTCGGGTTTTGCTATTGAATCATGAAAAGTATTTAATTTCGAAAATGTTATCGCTATTTCTATTTTTTCCAGAATGTCATATATTAATTGATATGTAGTTAATATTTGTGACGATACAATGTGTAGCTGTAGGTATTGGAAGTTGTCCATACTGCGTAATTTAATTGTCTGAATTATCAATTCTATCTGTTTGATTCTAGATTCGAGAATGAATTCATTATGCATTAATGTACTAGTTATATTCTTAAAATTTTGAATAGATTTTTGCATTAGTGTCGTTTGATCACTAGCTATTGTTTTTAATTTAACTTGGTTATCAGAGAGATCTTTAATTACCTTATCATATCTTTTAGCGTCTTCTTGGTCTAAATTTCCTGTTATTATTTTTATGATTGAACCTAAGGGATCTACAATTCCTCTTTTAGTTCTTTTATTTGAAAGGGGATTTATTTGATTTATCTGAGAGATTATTTTATTATCTAGAACTGAGATAAGATTGAATGTGTTGTAGAATTCATTTTTGTATTGTGTGTAGTTTTCTAGTTGTACTGTAATACGATTTGTTTTTTGTTTTATTGTTTGAAACTGATTGATTATTATACTAGTTATGTCGAATATTTGTATAAATGACCAATAGTCTACGATATTTTGTGCATTTCCTAGTTTTAGAGGTAAAAGGCCAGGGTTGTTATTGATTTTGTGAAATATTGTTTGTTCAGGTTCCGTTCGTGCATGGCTGATCAATCTGAAACAGTAGGAATTCGCAATTCTTTTACATGAATTATTTCAGAGTTGTTGTTTAATTCATTTACTATTTCAACTTTATTATTATCTAAAATTTTAATTATTTTGAACGGTCCTTTAAATTTATTTTCTTTCTTGTTTCTTTTATTTGTGACTTTATATACTAATTGATTTAATTTAAATTGGTATTGCAGGGGTCCTTTAGTATTTCTTTTCTCTAAAATTTTTTGTTTATTTTCCTGTGTTCGCGTAGTTATTTGTTTGTATAAGTCTTCGACTTTGTTTTTGTGATTTGTTACATAGCTTGAATAAAAAGTAGTATTAATTAAATTAGAGGGATCTCTAGAATCGGTGTGCCCTAGTGTTAATTCTAATGGGGTAAATTTAGTAACAGAATGTATGGTACTGTTATAAGCGATTATAGCATATTTCATTAATATTGCGGTATTGTGATCTTTATGTTTCATTTTCAGTATTCGGAGGTGTTCTATTAAAGTCGAATGGAATCTTTCAACCGGCGAATTAGATTCGTGGTGAAATGGGGTTGTAAAATGTACATCGATTTCATGAATTTTTAATAGTTCTGTTAGAGTTTCATTTTTGAATTCTCTACCATTATCTACTGTGATTTTCTCCGGTGTGCCGTAAAATGAAAAATAATGAATCAGGGCATTGTATATCTCAATCGAAGTTTTTGCTTGGATTAATATAGCTTGTCCCAGTTTAGTAAAAGCGTCTAAAACCGTTAAAAATATATGGGTGTCATAAGTGAAAGTGTCAATGTGTAGAACCTGGAAAGGTTTACTCATTGTTTCTGTTAAAGCAATTGGTGAGTATGGTTTATTTCTAGCGTATTTGGCTGTTAAGCAAGCATGGCAATGATTAATAAAATTAATAGTGTCTGTCTTCATTGTGTACCAGTAGTAATTCCTTTTTAGATGTTCTAAAGTCTCGTTTATTCCACGATGGTTAGTTTTACCTTCGTGTTGATGTCTAATCAACATGATTTGTTCGTCGATATCTTTGATAGTGTTAACCATTTTACTACATTGAATTATATTTGAATTTTGAAAATCTTTGATATAAACTTTATTAAAGTCTGGATACATCGTTTCGTCAAGAAAATGAATGTGGAAAGTTTTGTCAGGAGTAGTGTATTCTCTGAATAATTGTAATATGAGTCTTTCATTTGATTTGGGTATCTTGACCATTAAAATTTTTTGATTATCAAGATTTTCTCTTTTTACTTCTAAAGTGTTGTGTGGGTTTTTCGAAATTATGATTTGATTTTTTTTGTTGTTAATTATTTCGTCTAAAATCGGAATTCCGTTATTTAAATTATCATTATTTACAGAGTGATTTGTTGATTTGTCCGAGTTCTCTATAGGTATATTATCAGGGGGTTTAATTTGTATGTTTTCTATAATTTTTATATCAGAATGTTTTTTTGGTTTTAATTCATCAATTTTGATTATTTCTGAATCGGGAATAGGGTTTTCAACTAAATTTTTGAGATATTCTAAAATTTCTTGGTTTACTTCTCCGGGATTGTTTTGTGTACTTTCAGTCTCTATAGCATTTATCTGAATTCTAGATAGAGCATCGGCATTTGTATTCAATTTTCCTTTTTTATATATGATTTTATAATCAAATTCTTCTAGTCTCAAGCGCCATCTGACTAATTTGCTGTTAGGCTCTTTTAAGTTAAATAGCCACACGAGAGGTCTGTGATCGGTATAGATTATAAATTGTCGTCCGTATAAATAAGGTCTAAAGAACTTGCATGCCCAAACTATAGCTAATAATTCTTTTTCAATCGTCGAATATTTGATTTCGCTGTTGTTTAAAGTTCGTGAAGCGAATGATACCGGTTTGTCACGAGGAATGTTACCTTGGGAAAGTACAGCTCCGATAGCAAAATTGCTAGCGTCTGTTGTCAATATGAAAGGAGATTTAAAATCTGGATATTTTAAAATTGGGGAATTCATAAGTAATTCCTTACAATGATTAAAAGATTTTATAAATTCGGGTGAGTGTACAATTTTTGCATTTTTCTTTAAGCAACTAACTAAAGGTTTGGTAATTTTTGCAAAGTTATTAATAAATCGTCTCTAGTATCCTATAAGTCCTAAAAATGATTTTATCTCTTTTTGTGTCTGTGGAATGGGGAATTTTTTTATAGCTTTCAGTTTGTCGGGGTTAGGGTAGATTCCTTCGGGCGAAACTATGTGTCCGAGATATTGTATCTCTCGTCTTAAAAATTCTGATTTATCCATTTGTATCTTGAGATTTGAATATCTAAGTCTCTTAAATACTTGTTTTAATCTTTGTATGTGTTCCTGAAGGGATGTGCTAAGTATGATTATGTCATCTAAATATACGAGGCAAGTTTCGTTTTGCAATCCTCTGAGTATGTTATCCATAACTCTTTGGAATGTCGACGGGGCATTTCTTAATCCAAAGGGCATTCTTTTGAATTCGTAATGTCCTCTTTCAGTAGAAAAAGCCGTTTTGGGAATACCTTTGGGATCTATCTCTATCTGGTGGAAACCACTAGCAAGATCTAGGGTTGAGAAATAGTTTGCTTTGCCTAATTTATCTAATATTTCGTTAATATTAGGTAGAGGGTTTTTATCGTTAATGGTTTTTTCATTTAGTTTTCGATAATTTATTACCATTCGCCATTTTCTTTTGTTAGAGGCGTCAAGTTTTTTCGGGACTATCCAAATAGGACTTGACCAAGGAGAATTAGAATCTTGGATAATTTTTTGCCTTAATAGTTTATTTATCTGATCATTAATTTCTGTTTTATGGATATCCGGATATCGGTACGTTTTTGTATAAATGGGGTTTTCATCAGTTAAATTTATTTTATGTCTAACTTGATTAGTGAAAGTTTGAGGGATTTCTTCACAATAAAATATGTCTTTAAATTCTAGACAAAGATTATGAATTTATTTTTTTTCTTCTGCGTTACAATGGGATAATCTGAGATTTTTTAAGTTGGTTTTTTGGATATTTTCTTGTTCGTCGTTTAGTATCGAGTCAGTCTCCATTTTTTCAATAAAATTTACACTGTTTGTATCTATGAGTTCTATATCGAGAGCATTATAAA
This sequence comes from Acanthacorydalis orientalis, assembly GCA_034766995.1. Classification (NCBI taxonomy): domain Eukaryota; kingdom Metazoa; phylum Arthropoda; class Insecta; order Megaloptera; family Corydalidae; genus Acanthacorydalis; species Acanthacorydalis orientalis. The sequence goes on along the minus strand of CM068321.1, from coordinate 1,257,498 downwards.
ATTTTATTCTGACTGTGTTTATATTTGAATTTGTTAAGGTAGTGGTTGCATAGTTATCTACTATTTCTACGAGGGCTTTAGGCATTTCTACACCATTTTCGAAATTCGTGTAGTTTAATATTCCTAATCCATCTCTTTTATTAACGGGAATTTTTACAATTTTTTGTGTACGCGGGGGCATTGTTATAGTATGATTTCTAGGTCCATAGTCAGGCATTTTTTCAGGTAATTTTTCTATGTATTCTATGGGAATTATGGCTGTGTCTGTAATGATTTTACGTGTATTTAGATTTATGCTAGCATTTAATTGTTTTAATAGATCGGCTCCGATAAGACCGTCGAACTGTTTGTCAAATTCAAAAAGATAAAATTTATGAGTGTCGAACTGTGTTAAATATCTTGAACGCGGGGATTCGAATTACACTATTATGATTAGTAGTATTATGTGCGGTTCTAATGTGAAAGTTTTCCTTTTGAATATATGGTCTGAAGTTGCGGATAGCAAAGAGGGGTGTTATTAAACTTTTAGTACTACCAGTGTCAATTAGGAAATAAGCATGATATTCGGATATATAAATGTATGGTAATTCCGTTATTAGGTGATTTATATTAATTATGTTATCTCGTCTCGAGGCTGTGTTATTATAAAATTTTGGGGAGTATTAGAGGGTAAATCTAATGGATTCTCGTTATAATAATCTGGGATTTCATCATTATAATCGGGGATATTGTTTGGGTCTGAATTCATATTATCATGACTATTGTCACCACAATATTCAGGATATTCATTAGGATAGTCGTTAGAACTATATTGTTCGTATTCTACGTTATCAGGATCGTCTTCAATTTGTTGTAAAAATAATTCTTTAGATACAAAGGTGGGTTTGATGCGGGTATTATTGGAACTTGTATCAATCGGTTCTGGATCTGGTAATCTCTGGTTTTGAGGAAAATTGGGTCTTTGTACATTAGGATTAAATGTGTTCCTATTAAAAGGAGTGTTATTTTGGAATCTGTTAAAAGAAGTATTATTTTGGAATGGGGGTCTTTGAAAGTTTTGATTTCCAAAGTTGGGTCTAAATCGTGGATGTGGTGGTTGTTGGAAGGATTGGGTATTTCTAAAATTTATATTATTAAAAGGATTTCTCTGTTGATATTGCAACATAGGAGATCTAAATCTATTAGAGTTTGAATTTGGGTTTGACTGTTCGAAATTAGTGGGATAATTAGTTTTATTAGTGCTGTTTGTTAGAAAATTCTTATTGTTAAAATTATTTACAGGTTTGAACGTCGATTTTGAGTTTACAGGAATCGTGTAATTTATGCTGTTAAGATTATTATGTGAATGAGAAAGGTATTTGAAATTCTCTTCCTCTATAACGTGTGAAATAGCTTGTTCTAGGTTGTCGGGATTCCTAAGTCTGACTATTAATTGTAATTGATATGGCAATCCGATAATGAAAGTTTTCAAAGCAAATTCATTATAATGTTGAATCTTTATTAATTTCTCTTGTTCGTTTATTACAGCAGAGTTTATTTTCGAAAGGAGCAGGCTACGGGCATCTTGTATCCTAATTCCGAATTGTATGGGCGATTCGTTTTTAACAGGTTTGATATTGATTAGGTCTTGTATAAGGCAATCAATACCTCTCTGGTCTTCAAAAGTTATTTTTAGTACATGTTACTAGAGTTCCACGAGTTTAATTCGGTTCTCGAACCTATTAAATCTGCAGCACGATTTCGCAATTTACTTAAAATAGTGTCTAATAAGCAACTATTTATAGGATCATTAATGTCAGTAGTGTTTTGGAAATTTTTTAGAAAGTTCTCGCATGAATTGATAAATCGGTTTAGTTGTTTTGTATTTCCATCAAATGTCGGTATGTTGTCAGCTTGGTATCTTAGAAAGGCGATATCATTTGAAGTAGGCATTTTTGGGTTTTGTTTTTTAGAGATTTCTGATATAGATAATTTAGATATAATCTCGCATAAATTTTGTTCGAATTGCATAAAAGAATAATATTGGTTACTTAATTTCTAAAAATGTTCTACGTTTGGTTTTAAAAATTGTGCTAGTTTGTTTTTAAGCTTTGATTTTAAAAATTATTATCGATTTTACAATTGTTTAAGTAAAAGGATAATTTGAGCGACTTACATTAAATACAGTATGTAGATTGATTTCATTTCTTTTTTTCTTGTTGACCCATATGACTAATCGTTTAAAGGAGTGGCGATTTGTGTCCAGTCTCCAACGTGGTTTTTTTGTGAGTTGAATTGGTCCTGTGGGTTGCGGTTGATTTTGTACTGCTTCCCAGGAGTGTCTTCGATCTCTGGTTCTGTTGTGGTCTTGTGGAAAATATGTTCTCGAAGATGCACTACCGAACTTTGTTCTTTTAGAATTTCACTGAATTAATTATAGAAATAAAAACGTTACAATTCGCGATTTTGTCGAATTTTGAGTTTAACGCTTCAGCAAATCCTACCGACTGCGCCAATTATATTTCGGGATCGGCAATTTAAGTTTTTAAAAAGCTCAGACACGAGTCTAACGTCTGCTCACAACAGTTTTATGTTTAAGACTGATCTTTATTAATTTTGTTACTGTTTATATACAATTAAATTGGTGAGTCGACACGTCTGCACTTAGTGTCGTTACAAATCTCACAAGTATATATTACAATTAATTATTAGGAAAATACTAATTATCAGTTGAAGAATGTCGTCTGCATCCTGCAGGTGTCAATACTTTATCAGAGGGATGTTGTCTGCATACTGTAGATGTCAATATGTTATCAGAGGATAAATGTTGTCTCCATCCTGTGGGTGTCATATAACTCGCGTATTGCACGTCGGAAAATTCAAATTGTCTCTCTAATATACTTAACCGCTATATATTTTTAGAAAATAATGAGATAATCAGAGATAACGAATATTAAAATTATTCTCTACATAAATCGCAGTTCTGTCTTACTACTCATCAGGATTGTTGGTAAATAACAGTTTAGCGAACAGATTTATTACCACTACGAGGAGCGGCGCAGTGTGGACATTATGGTCAAATTTTATAATTCTTTCGTTCACTTAATGCACCATAAACATTTCAAGGAGGATACTATTTGAAAGTACATAACGTGTAAATACTTTTTGAAGTTAAATTACCTTGTGCACGGTAACGACAATTCGAATCGTCGTGCAACACAATTGTGCGACGAAAGTTAAATGTAACCATCCATGCCAATGGTACGAATTAACACTCGAACTAACAACGTTTAATATATACCTAGTTTTACCACACCCGTCAAATTGACGGATTTTTAATCATGTCAGTCATTGTGCCCTTTGGCTTATTTTATGTAAATAAAAGAATATGATTTAAGAAAAAACGATATTTAATGCAATGATTCGTTAATTTTCGATAAAAAAAATCGAACAAAACATTTTCTATTTGCATTCGAAGTATTAAACATTAGATATTTACATATATGTATGAGTATTAACTATAAGGCACATATTTTACAAATACACGTTATCTTAGATGAACACTTGTCACAAACATATTTGTTGCATTCATTACAGGTATAATTCGCTCTATTTTTGTCGCACAATCGAATTTGGCAAAAGATTTACGTTCACAAGAAGTTTTCTTGGAGTTTTCCGGAGTACAACCCCTTGATTTCCGTTCGTGTTCTTGGGAAGTGGCTTCCTTTCTGCCGGTACTGTATTCACTAGCGAGTTCTACGGACGATTGAACCAAAAAACTATTTTCTAGTTATATTTTCATCGCAAATTTCTCTGTATAAAATCCACGCATTGACTGCTGTCAAGACCAAAATATTACAAAACACCAGCGAGGGCCATCTACGTGACCCTGCTTTTACCCTATACTTGCGGGCCATTTGGTCAATTACATCTACTCCGAACTTAGTGATAAGAAGTAATACTTTTGTTTTTGTAAAGTGTTTGAACAATATTATTTGATTCATAGAGCATTGTGGAGAAGAGAGCATACAAAATGGATATAAAAGCATATCATTCTTCAATAGTAAATTCCTAGTCCTTCTGTAAAATGTTACTGTCCTCTAGCTCAGTGCAAGCTTTTATGTGACTCATCATTCGATTATCAATTATGTTACGACATTGTTAGTTCTAAGACAAACCAATTGAAAGTGTCTCACCCTGTGTTTGAAAAAATGTATGTGACAGACAGACAGTGGCAATAAATAGTGTAGTAGTTGCACACTTGAAGTGCACTAATTTATTACACACAAGACAATATAAGAACATTTAGAAACTAAACATGAAGGATCGTATTTCCGTCGGGATCATCCCACAGGTCACATACCTAAGTAGAGGACAGTCTTTTAGAACGCAGCAGTATGTAGTTAGGTGCTAGTCGTGTAACAGTGCACCGCGGATTATGCAGTAGCTAGAACGACTTATTCAAATTTAAGTCAAATTGACACACTCTTACAACTGGATGAAATATATAATGCACACAATATGCACAAGGAGAAAAATAATTTACACCGATTAATACTGCAATCAGAGACGTTAATACCAAGTCGTTTTCTTTCAGCAGTGTCCATTTGTTCATACTATTGGCTTGTGTGAGGTGAAATATGACATAAATTATTGATTTTATGTCATGAGCACGTTAAGCTCCGTGTCAGTCACCACGTAACGGACGACGAACTCTCCGTTCAGGCCGAGTCAGTCGCCGGTGATTGACGATACAAAATTTAATTTATAATATCCTTATATAAATAATCAAGAAAAGGCTTAAGACGATAAAAAAGAGAAATGTATCTAAATATTACTTTTATTCATATTAATTTTATATAATACAATACGATACAATAAAAACTATTTTAATGGATTCTATTAAAGCGATTCCGGCAGATACGCTTCGACGTCGTCTTGCTCAGAATTAAAATATTCCTCGAACTTCTCTCGGTACGCTTCGCCGAGCATCCGGCACTGCAACGGTATGCCCGTCATGAGCTGATCTTCGTCACGGAGCGACTTGCTCGTCACGTTAATCAGACGATCGACGAACTTCTTCACACGTGCGTTCCGGTCGTCCGCCCCGTGCCTCTTCCAGTAAGCTAGGAAAAAGTTACCTTGATCTTCGGTCGTGAATCTGACGAGCGAACAGGACAACACGTTCAGTTCCTTTTCCAAGTACTTTTTCTCTTGCGGTCTACTCGTCACCCACAACCTAACAGCACTGACGTCCATAATTAATTTGATGAGATCGATTACGATTTCCCTGTAGCGTGGCGCGATTTCGTCGAATCCGTCCAATAAAATGAAAATCTCGTCGGATTGACTGAAGTGCCGCTCGAAGTAATTCCTCTCGAACGTGTTCCTGTAACCTTCTGTATTGTTGTACAACTGCGTTCCCACGATAAAGTCGATGGCCTCGTTTCGTTCCGTAAAAGTTCGTTCTTCTCGTAGCAGTTTCTTGAATTGTTTTGTGAAATTATTTAAGTTTATTTTAATTACGAGTGTGTTCGGCGTTTCTTCAGTCATCCGCGAGGCCAAAACGGTAAGCAAATCACTCTTTCCCATTCCCGGTTCGGCTATGATCAAAACTATTCTATTATCTATGGCGGTTAGGCGACGTAGTTCGATAGGCAGTGGAGAATTTTCATTCACGTACGGTAATAATCTGTCTAATGATTTAGTTTCTTGACAGAAGAACTCGTCGTTTTCATGCCGCAACAGAGTGACGTTACCACGTTTTTGTTTGTTACAGTGATCGAGAAAGACGTTTTGTGAATTTGCTGTATCGGTAGAAACAAGCTGACATTTCGCTGACGATCCTAGTCTCAGAAACTCGGCCTCGTTTATGTTACAAATAATGAATACATCGTCCTTGCTATCGACATTAAATATATCTTTTCTTATTCGGTTCCGTAGAGAGATTCGTCTCTCGATAAAGTTCGAAATATCGCAGTCAATCGGTTGTCCGAGCGTGACCGTAGAATCGACAACATCGTTGAGAATTCCGTCGTACAATAAATCCGAGAAATTCGAAATCTCGCAATCCGCCAGCTTCACATCTCGACCGCGCAGGCAAATCGTCCTCTCGTCTTCTATTCGCCTTCGAGTGCCTTCCTCTAGATCGTTCCATTCTGTTCGGTCCGTTATTATCTCACACGTGTCATTCGAATAATTTTCACCGCTCTTGGAAACTAAAATTATTTTCTTCAAGTCCACGCAAACGCTCTCTGACTCGTCGTGAATTCTGTCCAACAAATCCTCGATGCTGTCTGCAAGGTCCGTCGTCACGTCACCTTCGCACGTGATAATCAAGTATTCGGTTTTTTCAATGTCGACATCTTTCTCGACTGCGCTTGACATGCTGATAAATTGACGTTCCGTGATCAGGTTGTATTTTTTACCATTGAATATGTCGCTCAATTTGATTGAAGTGAAGACGGTGCCAGCGTTCGCTATGATAATTAGAAATTCTTTATTGCTGCATTCGATGGTCGTTTTCAGTCGCTCGACTGATTCTTCTTTAACGGAATATCCTCGAGTCGTCAGCAGGTTCATATTCATGTCGTGAAACGATGCTAACCTCGTCATGGAGCATCTGCTCGCTTCTTCGAGCCAACCCGCCATTTGTTTGTCCGTCAGTACCGTGACCTTCGGATCACTGTGAAATGTATAAACTCTGTTGTACAAAAGCGTGCGAACAACAACGGACTGATTTGAATTCCTCACATCATTATTCTCCAAATATCTGTTTATTTCCTCTTTAATCGAGATTGCCAGCTCGTCTTTACTTGGTTGTTTCACGTGCAATTTCAATTTTCTCAAAAATATGCCGATGCATTTTTTTCTGTCGTCCAGTGTAAGGCTCTTTAAATCCATTATGTATTTGTTTTCTTCATAATATGTGGTACCTTGTTTCGTCGCCGTCTTTTCATTTTGTTTATTTTCTATTGTTTTAATTTTTTTTTCTCTCTTTGTGATTTCGTCCTCCATGAATTTGAATAACGTTTCGGCTAATTTTTTCTCGAATTCAGACTGTTCGTTTTTAAAACGATAGCATCTTCTTAATTTGAGTAATTCGTCCTTGTACGTCTCCAAATCTCTTTTTAACTCTTCGTCGACGTCGATGTTCGTGTATAGAATAAGATCTTCAATTTCACAATTGAATTTCTGCTCGAATTTATGTTTGAACACGATCTCTAGGTACGATAGAAAATACATGGTCAAATCGAAAGGATTATTTTTTTCGAATAGCATTTTCTTCGTTAATTTCTTAGAGCTGTCGTCCTTACTTTTCACCTGAACCATTCTGCACAAAATGCGATCGTCTTGCTCGTAGAAGATCACAATGTCGTCGAATTTCCCCGCTTCTTCCACTTCGCACGTGAGATTGAATTTGAAGTTCTCCTTCGTCATAAACTTACATAGATACAGCATTATCACGTGATCGTGATAAGTGACACGGTGCGACTGGTATTTTTCGCCCGTTGCCGTGTAGTTGTTCACGTCTCGGATCTGGTCGTTCCCCTCCAGTGGACTTATCTGATCCGACGATGGCGACGACGATGTTGCTTGTGTGGAATTCATGTTTTAAACGCTTCTTACGCGCCTGTAAAATTAAATATTTTCAATTTCACAATCGTAAAAATCGATACATGATTAAAAATGAAGACATTATTTTCTATAATTAAAAAAGATCATTTTTTTACATAGTTATTAACTAATTTGCTATTCATTATTTTATTAATAATTAGTATCACATTCAGAAACGTATTTAAATTTCAATTTTTTATTTGATCTCTTTGCCAAATATTATCAGAAAAGGTACGGCTCAGTGTGTCCTCTTCATTTTTTAATGTTTCGTTTTTCAAGTAAACATTTTTAATGTCGATGAAAATAGGAAAATATGGATGTATACATTATAGAAATATAAATTAGGATATACTCTATGACAACAAACATGTATTTTGTCATATTCTGTTAACTCATTAAAATAATAATTCTGTAATTATAAATATTTCGGATTTTATAATTTTTAACCGATGTTTTGTCTATTAGTTTCAATTCTTCGATCTGAATCGGATATGTTAAATGAAGTTTACTCTAGTTCTGATCATTTCTCAAAGTATATCCGTTACTGAACCTGTTAATTTTGTGACCAATATTTTTCTTGTTGTTAAGTTGGTAGAAAAATAATTCCGGTTTATCACCTTTAAATTCATATACATTTTTCTCACCTGGTTGTTTTAAGTGGTCCAGAAACGTTCGATGACTAGCGCCTAACTGTTGTGAAGCTTTCGAATTGTTGCGTGTGGTTCTGATTCGACTAACTCCTTCGGTCGGTCGTAATGAACTGAAGAAGGATGCACCTACACCAGCGATTATACTCAATATTATATGCACTTGATTACTAAATACAATAATAAAATTAACATTTGATTTTTGTAGTAAACCGATTTTTTTGTTAAATTTCATTTACAACAAGCTTATTTCAATGACAATAAAATAGACTTCATAAATTAAACGTTATCATGTATTTAATTTTCCGTATGCTTTTTATTGTATGCGAATTTAAAAAAAAATGTACGAAGCACGTATATATTATATATATATATATATATATATATATATATATATGTGTGTGTGTGTGTGTGTATGTGTGTGTGTATGTCCCTTTAAGTCCCTCAAAATTGAATAGCATAGATGAAGAGTCTCTAGACCAGCGTTTCTTAAACTATGTTTCGCGGAACACTGGTATTCTGAGGAAAGTGAATATGCGTTCCGCGAAGAACTGTCACACAGTGAATATGAGCGCGGAATGGTTTTAAATGCTGAGACAGTCTTGTGTATCTTGCAGATATTTTTACAAAGTGCACTGAAATTAACTTATGACTACGAGGAGAGAATATTACAATTTTAATACAAGAGATACGATCGCATCTGTTGATAGAAGGTTGCAATTCTCCATCTCTACAGTTAAACAGAATAATTATATATTGTTTTTCCACCTTGCATAGGTTTTAGGCCGAAATAAATGATAAATTCGATGAAGTAGTGTCTGACATAATTTTAGAACAATAGAATGACTTACGATCAACCATTTTGCAATATTTTCCCGAAATCCAGTGAGTATAATTCCTGGGTTCGGAATCCATTTACAGTGAGTGCTAAGCCAGCAGGCTTCGGAGAAAGTGATTATGAAAATCTGATTGATTTAATTAGTGACTCTGATTTAAAACGAAAATACAAGTAACTTCTATGAAATGATTTCTGAACAAATTTAACAGAAGAATGTCGCAGCGTGTCAAAATTAACTATTTTTGTTTTATTCCATTTTACAACGCGACATATTTACACGAGGTAGGATTCTCATATTATGCTGCAACCAAATCAAAATTCAGGATCAGACTCGACGCTACACGAGATATGAGAAATCAACATTCTAATATTATGCCTACTATAAAAAGAATTTTTAATTCAAAGACCCACAGATATTTAAGTCATTAAGAACGCAATTTTACAATAAATATACGACAGTTTATTTTACTATTTTTATGTGTTCTGTTTTAAATAATTAACATTTGCGAATAAATGTTTGATTTTTCTCAACGCGTAGATCTTCTCGTTCATTTTATTTATTATTTATATCTACCTACCCTACAAAATAAGCAAGATGTCCCGTTGAAATTTCAAGATTTGTGAAATGTTCTGTCATAGGGAAACTTTGACAAACACTGCTCTAGATGACAAGCTCTAGATGAAAACGTTTGACAGTGGAGTGCTTGGTGTTAACTCGGCGGGACAGGGCTAAAGGGCACTGTCCGCGCGATATTTGTGCGAAGGTTTGAATACGTGTAATTTGAATATTAGCACTGGTGTACATTCCCATTCGGAAATGTTTAATTTTAACACATGTTTATAATTATTCTAAAATAATGAATTCCACGTAAAATACGAAATTCATCTTCATATATCTTTTATATTTACTATTATTATTATTATTATTATTATTATATATATATATATATATATATATATATATATATATATATATATATATATTGTTCGGGATTCTTGTAATCTCGAGCCCAGTGTACACCAAACCCTCCTTTCAATCAGCAATCAGCCGCCTTGATGCACCGCCATGTGGCATGTGCTTGGCACCGTTCAAGCACGTGCGCTCGGCTGGCGACAATGGTGCATCACAGGCTGAACAAAATACAATTAACAGCAACAATT
>CM068321.1:1234756-1244756 GCA_034766995.1 Acanthacorydalis orientalis | reverse complement strand
ATGTATGTACATATATATATATATATGTGTGTGTGTGCATCCATTCAAGTCCCTCAAAACTTAAAAGCGTGCTAATATTTTCCTATGTTTCTTCTACCGGTCTGTTAACGATTTACTTCTGTCTGATCAAAGTAACATATGAAAATATGAGCACGCTTTTAAGTTTTGAGGACTTTAATGGATAGCATTAGTTATTCGACTTATAAGTATTTTTGTGTATTATTTTTCTATTGACAGAGAACATGAACGTATAAATGTTGTCCCATTAGTCAATGAAAAATTGCATTATTAGCAGAATGATGTTTAAAAATTTCAGCTGTTTAACATTGTTTCTGACCGCATTTAGAGTTTGCGAAATAATTTGTGATTGAAGATGAAAATTTGAATGATGTTATTGCTACATTTGCAATGTTCCGAGCAATAAATTGTTCTATTGCCAAAGAACGAAAAGAAGGTGAATTATATTTTAATTTTATTAACTTAAGTTAACAGTTTTGGTGGTATTACCAGCCTAATATCAGACGGAAGTTTTCCGGGAGAAAGTCTAGCTACAGTAGTTTTTGTGAAGACTGTCGACTCATTGTTCGACAGTCTTAATGTAGTCATTGTTTCTCTTCAGAATGGAAATGATCGCCGGTGTTGCGACTCAAATACTTCACAGTATATATGGTTAGGGAAAAAAATGAATTAATAATAAATTCCTGGGTGTATTTGACAAAGTTAGAGAAGCCTTTATAAACTCCCTCAGTTAACGGATCGGTTATAACACTGACATTAATCCGGGGAATATGGGAATCTTTAAAAACTCGAGCATTTCGTTATCTTCGGACAAGAAGTTTAAGATTTTTTAGAAATTTTCTTGTGCACAATTAAAGATGTTTGCCTTATCGAAATACAATTGAACTGTGAACGTCAAAATCAAAAATTCGCACAAATCAGTAACAAGAAGAGAAAATTATTAAAATTAAATTATTTTGTACGTATCTTAATATTTTAGTCCCTAAAAATGAATAAAGAAAACGACATCAATTTGGAGAATAACAGGGATAGTGGCAGTGAAATTTGTGAAGATTGTCACGATTCAGGAAGTGCTTTTGATTCTTATGACGATCTTGACAGCGATACTAGCGTCAAATTTCAGCCCAGGGAAAAATGTTACCTATACTATATATACTACTACGATATCAAGTGAAGAGGAAAGTGAGGTAGAAAGAATAAATGTTGGTGATTCTGTTGAAGACTGGATTGAAATCGACACTAATGATGAAAATTTACCTGTGAGTATTCCGTTTACAAATATCGGGCGCCAAAATTTCGGTATGTTGTATAGAAGTCTATAGGTTATTTATGAATTTTCCTACGGACGAACTTATAACGGAAATTGTGACGCAAAAAATTTTATATGCTGACGAACAATTTAAAAAACAAATAACAAGCAGGTCATCCTGGTGAAATCGGCAAGATATTTCATATGAAGAAATGGGTGCCTTTTTGGGGGGTGTTTTTGAATAGTGCAAGTTTCCTAAAATAAAAGACTACATTTTTAAGACTTTACGAGAACTATTCCATTTTATTCTATGATTTTCAAAAGAGAGCGCTTTTTGCAATTTTTTATGATGCTCCGTCAAAGTCAAAAGTCGGTGTACTGATAACAATTCAAAAACAAGATGTTCAAAAGTAAAAAAAATTCTAGACCACCTTGATTTAAAGTTAAGATAAAATTTCACTCCGGAAAAAGAAATATGTGTGGATGAAGCAGTCGTGCCGTTTAAGTGAAGATCCAGGTGTTTAATTTACAGCTCCAATAAACCAACTAAATGGGGAATGACGATATATGGTTGACAGATTCAAACGCCGGATATGTGTAATCAGTGTTACCCTACTATAGATCTCTTACGTCGCAGTCTTTAATTTATTGCCAGCTTCCTGTCAGTGCATGGATCGTTTCACATGCAGACAACAATTTACTCGAAATAAATCCCAATTCCGAAGGATATCATCTCTACGTCAACAGATATTATTCTAGTGTTCCATTGGATGAGGAATTGTTTAAATAGAAGTGATATCTAATAAGAACGATTGGAAGTGATTGAAAATGTTTGTCAAAAAAATAACAGAGAACCTGTTTTCAAGACAAAAAAACGTTATTAGATTCCGTCCAAGAAAAGAACGGATGTGTGCGCTCACGTACACGTGACAGAAGTGAAACTTCAGCGTAGTCTCTCTCTCTCACACACACTCATGCACTCGTATTCTCTCTGTCTCTCTTGTTCGCGGTTTCGTTCATGCTAACGTTTCTCGTGACACGCCGTATGATTTTACCACTCGCTAACGCGCCCATAGAAGTTTCACTTCAAAAATAGTTTATTAGCTCTGTCATAGAGAGATAAACGAATCAATACCATGCTTAGTACGTATGATATTGCATCGATGAAAACCGTGTCAAGAATAGCATGTGGCGGTGTTCAGTCAGAGACTAAAATAAACCTCAAGTACTACTGGACTATAATAAGTTCATCGGTGGCGTAGACCATGCGGATCACTATGGATCGATGTATGGTTTTCTACGCAAGTTATTAAAGTGGTGGCGAAAAGATTCTCTGTGGAGAATTGAAGCCTCTTTCCTGAATTCTAATATTTTATATAAACTGGATTGTAAGCATAGCGACATCAAACGAATATCTCATTTAAAATTTATTCGGTAAATAATTGTCACTAGTTGGCAATTTCCGTGAAGGTGAAACTTCACGGTATGGAAAGTCATCAACCTCGAATAATGAAGACAGATTAAACGAAAAATTGTATATCTTGCAACCTGATTCATTGTTTGGAAGTGTATACAAATGTGTATATATATATATATATATATATTCCATATGTTTTCTATGGAATTTCTTCGGAAGAAAAAAATGCCAGGTCTCCGACGTTGTCTTCGGCAAAATACTATTCGAGAGGTTCGCTTCACCGGGCCAATCCCAAGTACAAAGAATTTAAGCGATGTTGAAATACTTTGTGCCATAATCTATCCAACTATTTAAACAATAATTTGCAGAAACACCAATCGAAAATCTCGCGAGATATATGAATATTCTAATGAAAGTAGATCCGAGAGCAGCCAACTTACTTGGGAATATATTAACGAAGAAGAACTTATGGAATATCTCGGTATTTTATTGATTGTGGGGTCCCATAATTCGAATTCTGAACGGCTTGAAACGCTTCGGCAAAGAAATACTTATCATATTTACAGAGCGACAGCGTTAGTAAAGCGTTTTAGAAATATCACAAGATTTATTCGCTTCGATCAACAAAATACCAGAGAAGTAAGACAGGTTATGCTGAATACAAATGTACGACATAACTATAGGCAATCTGTTAATGCTTCTGTGGACGAGCAACTGTTCCCTTGTAGACTTCGCACGAAATTCACACAATACATTCCGTCGAAACCAGCAAAATACCGTATAAAATTGTGACTGGATTGCGACGCTGAAACATGTGATCATTTGATAAGCCAAACATACACAGATTAGGGCCAACAATACCAGAGAAGTAAACCAACGAGAAAGAGTTGTAAACGATTTCATTGGGATATTATAAAATCACTGGTGGAAATATTACGATAGACGACTTTTCTGCAAAAATTTCTTCTGCTGATACTTTGTAAAGTTGGCGGTTATCCATGGTAGGCACAATAAAAAAAAAAACAAATCTTGAGTTCAACGCCTCACCACGGTGGAAAGAAGTGTCAACTGTATTTGGTTGTAATGAAAAAAACAAGGCTGTTGTTTTACTGTCTACGATGTATCTTGATAACGAAATTCCAGAAGTGAAAAGAAACACAAATATAATACTTTTTTGTAACAAAACAGATGGTCATGTCAATACGATGGATAAAATGGTCCGTCAATATGCAACAAAAAGAAAAATCTATTGTTGGTCGTTGCCACTTTTTTATAATTTGCTAGATATATCGGCTCTTGCAGCTTGTATCGTATACTCTGAAAATAATCCATCACACAAAACATCAAAATACAGTCGACGTCTAGAGTTCATGTAAGAATTCACGAAACATTTGGATACTCCGGTTAGAATGAGGTCGGCTCAAAATCAAAGAGTTACAGCTTTTTTCCGGACCAAGAGTGCCATTGAATGTGTGCTAGAAGTTAGTATTGACTCGTCGAAACGGCTCAGTACCGACGACTTTCGACCAGATAAAGATGATCGTGGGAATTCTAGACTAAAAGGAAGCTGTTTTACCATTATAGCGAAAAAAGAAAACATCCAACCAGAGAAATCTGCGTTCAGTGTAAAATAAAACAGTTTGTGTCGAACACGGCTGTACGAAGACCAGATTCCAAAGCTGTCATTGGAAATAATTCATTTTTTAAAAAAAAATATAACAAAAAGAAAATTTGTAATTTTTTAAAAAACGAAGAAATGAAATTTTAATTACTTGTACGTTTAACAATAGACATTAACGTTTTTACAATAGACATTACTTTGGCATGAACACATTCATTTTTATGTTTTGGTGAAAATTGCGAAAAAAATGCTTGCATGTCTTCGTATGAAATGTATGAAAAACAAAAATATATACAAGTGTAGATACCGTCCACGTAGTCAAGAAAATGTCAAAATGCTAAAAAGGAGGGAAAAACACATTTTTTTAGAAATTGTTATCGCATTTTCGGAAATAAATTAAAAAGTTGGTCACTGAATAGAAGGCGCATCAAAATCGGCCGAAAAACATTGATGCTGTTCCGAAATGAAAATTGGAATATATACATATGTGCATATGATGCTCGGGTGAAGGATAATGAAAGAGTTATCTGGAGGAAGAAAGACGAATATATGCTTCTTTGAAACGTGTAACAGAAAACCATTCCTAAATGCTGGAGAATTTTTTAAAAAATATCACACATTAAAAACATTTAAATGATCGATCAAAGCTGGTGGATTTAAATAAATGTAAACATTTAGAGTGTAATCGACATTTATACAATAAATGTCTTTTTTTCAAAAAGGTCTCTCGTCGTATGAAATAATCTTACTGAACACCTTTCACATAACCACCGAATAAAACTCGGACCTAGTGACGAATCTTCATCGACTATTCTTTTAAAACAATAAATGTATCGTCTGTTAACGAAAATGAAATTCATTCTCATACTCGTATATGTCTTTAACTACTAATATATATATATATATATATATATATATATATACTTTTTCCAAAATATTTCCAGACGTATTATTCATTCTTGAAACACTTGCTTTATCTATCGAATAGCGATTAACTGATTAACATAAAATTGTTGTTATAATATGTTTGTTTTAAAACAATATAATTTATATAATATCAGGTTGGTAGCAAAATAATTGCGGTTTTTGTTTTCTGAATTCTAACGTCAATTTTTTTCGATAAAATTGTTCATGTTAATATCATTTTAAAGTGTATTTTTTCGGTTCGTATTTTGGTAACATTGACTTTAGATTTATTATTAATTTTACTTCAAATTAGGCCTATTGAATTAAAGATGAAAAAAAAGCAAATAAGAGCAAATATTTTATATGAATTAAAAACGGGCTGTGAAACAGCAGAAATTGCTCGTAAACCGAACGATGCTTTTCGTGTGAGTCCTGTTAAAAAACGTACTGTATAATGGTGGTTTCAGAATTTTCGTGCTGGGAACGACAGTCTTGAAGATAAAGAAGGTCGCCGGCGTCCTTCTTCAGTTCATAACGAACAACTGAACCCGTTAATTGAATCATAACAATGCTCAACAATTCGACAGCTTGCACAGAACTTAGGCGTCAGTCATCCAACAGTTCTAGACCAGTTAAATTAAAAATGTTTACGAATTTGAAGGTCGTAAACCGCAATTATTTTTCTTACCAACCTAATACAAATCAAGACGGTTGAAGTGTCATTAAAAATGCTTTAAGCTACTTGTTAAAAATATATAGTAGCACAAACAGCGATTATCTAAATGTATTTATATTAAGAAAATCGCGTTTACAAATGCTAAAAAAATACTTTAACTCATTCTTAGATTTTGTGTGCGAATGAATCTATTTCTAAATAGCAGACATAATCTGAATAACGACCGACATACAAGTCATCCGAGTACCAATTTTATAATGAATAGTCAAGAAAATACTTGAAATCTAATCATCGTGTTCTTATAACGTTTATTGAAGATTGAATATTAAATATAAAACGTTATATATTAAATCGTTTTCGAACAAAAAAAGCTCTATTCACACTTAATTCACTGAAGCATAATCAGAAATGAGAAAAAAATGTATACTGAAGAACATGTTTTGACAAAAACTTAGTATTAAATGTTTTTTTATCATTAGCATTTATTTATTTGTGTTAGTGTTGAATATTTTTTAAAAAACGAATAAGTTACACAGATAACTGTCTTTTTTGTGAATTGTGAACAGCATCATACACAGCGATGTGATTGCAAAAAAGTTTAAATAATTTAAAATATATTCATTTCCACTCAAAAATGTTTAATCTTAACACAGTTCTATATTACTTTTAAAATGGTTAATAGTATTAAATTATGCGTGGAATTCATTACTATAGAACTTTTATAAATTTTTGTTAAAATTACATATACTAGCGCTAATATTCAAATTTTAAATATTCAAACTCCCCGCACAAATATCGAGCGGACGGTAACATCTGGCCCTGTCCGGCGGAATTATCATAGCGCACGCGCCATTCTATCTTTTTCCTGCCGTCGATTTTTACCCGTACCTTGTTATCTAGAGCAGCGTTTCTCAACCGGGGTCCGTGTAGTCCGTTTCGGGTCACAGAATATTTCAAGGAAGCTACAGGCCAGAAATTAGCTTTTGGAGAGCCAGAGTAAACTCTAGATGGGCCACAGGCAGAATAAAGTTTTAAAATAGCATGAAAACGATTAAAATTCAATAAGGGAATCATTACAGAAATACGAATTCATAAAAATTATATTTAAATAAAACACAATAGTAAATTTGATAGGGAATTGTTCGATGGAAATTTTGAAATTTGACAGAAAACTTAAGAGCGACACTAAAGGTAAAACGATTTATCAACAAGTCAAGAATTTTTTTATAGAACGAGATATTATCTTGCTTGAAAATATACTAGCTTGTGAAACCGACGACTCCCATTCAATGGTTGGGAGATATCGAAGAATTATATCTTATTTAAAAAATGATGTGCCAAATATTTTTTGCATATACTGCGTAACCTATTGTCAACATTTGGTTGCCAAAAAAGTGGGACGTCTGCATGACAATCTGAATTTTACAATAAAACAGCTAACTTCGTCAAATCAAATGTACTTCGAGATCGACTTTTCCGACAACTCTGTGAGAGCAACGAAGTAGATTTTAAAAGTCTACTGTTACACGCAGAGGTTCGTTGCTTATCAGGGGGTAACTGTCTTCTTCGTGTCGTTGCACCTCGGGACAGAATTGTATCATCGACGAGCGACAAACAGTTTGGGGAAGAAATAGTTGGTGTTGAGTGTGATATGTTTTATTATCTGTCGGATATTTTTGAAAAACTTAATCTATTAAACGAACGAAATACGAGGGAAAAATTGTTATCCCGTGACGTGTAAAGAAGCACTTCTCGATTTTTTCGCAGAGATCGATCATTACAAGATTAATATTGGACGTCGTGGGTTAACGCAATTTCCATCACTGGTCACTATTGACAATCGAACTAAAAGACGGTGATCTTTTTCTATATAAATGAACATTTGAAACAGCATCATGTGGATATGCAAGTTCGATTCGATGATATAATATAGATACAAATTGATTGGGTGCTAGATCCTCGTGGTGTGAAAAAATTAAACTACAAGAGAGTCTTGACGGGATGCGAGAGCTCGAATTAGTTCTAAACGAAATGAAGAAATTTTTTTGTTCAAGTAGTGAAATGGCGAGTACATTTCCACAGCAGTGGAAGAGAGCAGATTTTTTATTTAATCGCATTTCCCACATATTATCTTGGTGAATCTGGATTTAGTCGAGTTATTCATCTGTTCTCAAAAGCTCGTAATCGTCTTGGTGTCTTGAATAGAAGCGATCTACGTTTTGACACCGGCAACATTGTAACTAGATATTAATAAACTCGTTAATTTGGATCAGTCACAAGGATCATAACAATTAATGAAAATGTCAATTCATTGTTTATTTTTTTTAAAAAAAACGAATATTTACGTACGTATGCAATTCGCAAAGAAATAATAAAGAGAATCCATTTTTCGATTATAAATAAACCGTGCAATATTCGATGTATAATTTTTCATTTCTTTTTCCCCCCGAGCAACTTCTATGCAGAAGGAGGGAAGGCACAGAAAAACATTAAACTCAAAAGGGGTCCACGGGACAAAAAAACGCTGAGAAACACTGATCTAGAGGATCTTTATCTATGATACACGCAGCAGCTTGAAGTTTCTAGCGTCCCCGTGTGGATTATCGATGAGTAGTCGAACGATATGCCGTGACACCCCCCCCCCCCACCCCCAGCGCGGGGCATTAACTCAAAAGTTCAACCGGACGGAGCTCCAGAGGCGGTTACAGAAGGAACCGTTTTTACCGGCTTGGATTGTAGTCGCAATAGAATTGTTTCGATCGAAAATGTTTAATAAATGATTAATGGTATTTTTTTATCGTTACTAATGAGCATTACGACGGTGACGCCATCGCCTACAGAGCGCGCTAATGTACGAGAGTCTCGTTTATCTTATCGTTCTAAGAACGATAAGATAAAGTATAAAACTCAAAAATGTTTAATCTTAACACAATTTTATAATAATTAGTAACCGAGTAACGAATTTCGAATTTTATACGGAATCCATTACTTTAGAATTAGTTGTAAACTTGTGTTAAAATTGAACATTTCTGAATGGGAATGAACATTAGCGATAATATTCCAACGTCAAGCATTCAAAACTCCTGCTGGGGGAAATCTCGGCGCGGGCGGTGCCATCCAGCCTACCGTACCCGCTTAATACCCCGTACCCCGCTCGCCCCAGTCGATCGTTTTCTTGCCATAGATTTTTTAACCCGTACCCTGTCACGTGGAGAATCTTTATCCATGATTTACACTGGCCCGAATTTTCTGGCGCGTTCTCTCGTGTGGATTATCGATGAGTGAGTCGGGCGATATACCGCGCCCCCTCTCGATCGTGTGGACGTATTTCAAAAGTACAACCAAGTGCAGCTCTAGGAGTGGCCACGACATCACCGCGTTACTGGCTTTGGATTGTATTCATAAAGTAATCGTTTAAAAATGTTTAATAAATGATAAATGATAAGCACGTTTTTTGAACATTATTGGTTCATGAGCACTACGACGACGGTGACGCCCTGGCACTTCAAAGCGCTTACATATGTAAAATTTTCCTCTATCTTATCGTTCTAAGAACGATAGCATCAAATCCTTGAAATAATAATAAATTGAACATTTTTGATTCAAAAATATTTATGGTACGTGGAGCAACAGAAAAAATCATTTTTAAAACAATGTGATTACCGTTTTATGAAAAATGCATTTTGGATCAAATTCAAAATATTATCGACTTGTCTTACCTGGTGATAATTAGTCAGTTTATTGGTTTTCAGCAGAAAATCCCGGCAAATTAAAGAACGGTTGTCTTGAACACACACACAAATCTGTTTCCTGAATTGATACAAACACTGCTCGATGTTGGTTTTAAAATATATCTCGACACTGTAGATTTATTGTATGATAAATTCCACGATATCAAATTTTAGAAAATAACAGGTTGGAATTGTATTCACTGAACCCGTTCTACCTAACGCCATCTCTTTGAAAGTCTAATGATTGAATTGTGAAATAAAAATTACATTTCCTACGTTTGATATCTAATCATTTTACAAATAATTTGCGATAAATATACATCTACGCCATACAACAATAATATATTCTTAATACACACATACATACATATATATATATATA
>CM068321.1:1182256-1229756 GCA_034766995.1 Acanthacorydalis orientalis | reverse complement strand
CGTGCTATATTATGGTTGTTACATCGTTTATTAAATCGTGCTGTATGGAAACCGTATTATGGGAGGAATGTTTGCAATTTTTTGCACTGTGTTATATCGAAAATCGTGTTTTCAAGATAATCGTGTTATAAAAGGATTAGGTGTATATATATATACACTACATACATGTGTGTACATATAAAGACAAAGTATACAATTAAAAACATTAGTTTTGAGCTCAGTTAATTATGAATATTGATATGAATTGTTTAGCAATTCTGTTTTATAGATAAAAATAAATAAACAATAGATGGTTTTATCTAACACTTCCCCTTTTGAGTCTGTCTGTGTGTGTGTGTGTGTGTGTGCGTGTATGAAATGTTTTGCGGCAAATGTTTATTCTAATTAAATAAATAAATAATGGGTGTTATCTAATGATTATTTTGCATGTGGCCGGTCTGTGAGTGCATATAGCGCCAGCCGATGTGAATAAAACATTCACTTCAGCACTCTTCATTGTGTGTATTGATACGGATTATTTATAAGATTTCATTTAAATAACATATCGCCTTGTATACAGTACTTGCATTGAGCATAAACGTATTCACCGTTAACAATAAACGATTATTACGAAAAAAATGTATTGCAAATTACTTTTGTTTTTCGATGATATTCGTAATATAAATTCAAATTGCACACAGTTTTTTCAAAAAGTGGCTGTTCCGCAAGGTAATTTATTAATTTGGGGAAATAGTTAAGTAGTCAAAAGATTAAAGTCGTAACAGCTTGACGTACTAACGCTTTAAATACGATGGCCACGAGAAAAAGATTTTTTGTATTTTTATAATGCTTACCGAACACAGTGAAATTCTGTAACAATCAGCAGAAATTAGTGGAAATTGATTGTTGCCCATCATATGTGTAGAACGATGATGAAACGTGGAAATAGACATTTGTATGTGTTTCGTACACACGACATACCGGTCTACATCTTTTCTGTTCCCAGTCAAATATGAATGCGCTTCTCTTGTGTTTTGTTTCTAACCGTCACACTTATCAAATTCAATACAATACCGACTAGACTTAACAAGTCGTATTCAAAAATAATTTTTTTAATTCCGCCAGCGTAACAAAGTCGGAATCGGAAGTCTTGTGTACCGGAAGCGTTTCCAGATTTATAAAGTAAACGAAACAGAACAGTTCGTTTCGATTTATGTTAATTTAGAAAAGTGAAGATGTTCAGCATGAGTTATAGGGTTTTTCAATTCTTCCAATTCTTCAATTTGAAATAAAACGCATAGAATTTGTGCTGGAAATTTACAATTTTCTTTAATTTATTGTAAACTTGAAGAGTTCACCCCTACTCGTTACAGTCGCCGAGGACTCACCCGGAGAAATCCGCCAACATCTCGCTTCGCTCGTATCGTATCGCATATGCATATATAATCACTCTACACAGTTGAATTGCGCTTCGCGGTTTTTTGAAACTTTTTCCACGGCAACTCCTAAAAAAAAGAAACTCCTAAGCACTCCAAAAATCCATACCTAACTCTTCATTTTAAACCCCGACTAAAAAGTAGGAAGCTTAGACCCACGAACCTACATTCTGCACCCATCTTGTGTAAATCTTGTGTTTGTATTTTACTCTATCAGCCATAAAACTTCTTTTTGATTTTGGTGGATTGCCGTTTGTTGTATGAAGTCGCACGTTACTGTGATACCAATGTCATAATTTTTTATTGTAACTCTGGATGTCATCGTTAATTATTATTTAATATAGAAAAATCTACACCTTTTGTTCAATTTTGTTGAAATATTTATATATATATATATATTATATAAATAGGTAATAGTCGACGTTATGCCCGTTTTTGCTATGCATGAAAGATAATATCGTGCAAATTAACCGCCGCGCGCTCTTTTACAAGTTACCGTTCCTTTGTAAAAAATTTCAATAACATCTTCACACAGCCAGGTCTCATGTCTCACCGATTACTCTTCGGATTTCATGTTCTACATGCGTACGTCAGATTTCATATTTTTACGTGGTATTTGGGTCTCAATAAATCAATTGTTTACCGGCTGTGCGGCCAATTGATGCACCGTCACTGCCGGGAACCACATGTCCTACAGGTTAATGTCATCTGATTCTGATCACAAGAAAAATGGTTATCACGTTCCTGTATCTTGTATCTCTGTTAATTCAGGAGTAATTGTTTTGCAAGCTCGATTCACAAAAAAATAACGACCAGTGACTCTATCGGATTAACGTTCGCACCAAACCAGTCAGTGTTTCTGTATCTGTAGTGGCTTCTCAACGTTCACCATCGGAATTTCTTCACACCAGATTCAGCCCGTTTTGCATCGTTAGCATGTATAGAGAGTTCGAAATGAAACGTCATCGTTGAAAAATGCATTTTCAGAAAAACCGTGTTGTCGTTCCATTGTCTGATTAACAAATCTGTAATGCAGAACCTTACGCACTGGCGTTTTTCTTTGTCTTTAACAGATCCCGTCACTTCAATTCACTCGCTAACCGAAGAACTGTCGATCCAGATGGACGAGTATGTCAAGGATAAAATTGTCGGAAAGTAATTTATGAAACGTATTTTTCATGAAAACGACCATTTATAATACAATTGCATTATTTCAATGCGAATGTTTTTGTTGTAATCGAAGCCATATAACTAAAAATCACAACGTTCAAACTTAACAAATCGTATACATGTAAAGCTTATCAGTTTGATATCTGTGAAATATAACTTTTAAAAAAGTGCAACCCTATTGGAAAAACCTTTTATCAACGTGTAGTACACTTTAGAGACTTGAGATTGTCTCGGCAGCTTCCTATTAGGCTATTTTAATACACACTTTTTGGATCGTTCGCTAACAATCATAGCTACTATTATCAGATTTGTCAAATGTTAACTCAGTAGAGTCCAAAGTTTAAAGCCGATCTTTTATCTTTTTTTAAAAAAAACAAGAAACATGTACGGTGGACTATAACGAATAATATCTACCATAGATAAAAACACCATACAGACGAGTATAGTCAGTTTTAATTTTTTTGATGTAAATTTTCTCCAATTTAATCCAGGAAAGGAATTCGATCAAAGTGTTAATAATTAGCATCGATTCAAGAAGCAACGTCGATGGAAATATACTGTTTTTATATTTTATAATTTTTTTTGTAACCCAATGTAACGAAATCATTTCAATAACACCACGACACTCAAGCGTGTGCACTCAGGTGTACCGAATTTAATTCGATGTCCTCTTTAAAGAAAGAGTCAAGCGTTCATTCACGAAAATCGTATACATTCCAATCCTCGAAATGTGTAATTTTGCTCCGAGAACTTTGTCAGGTAACCGAAACAAGAGATGACGGCTTTCGTCCAACGAACCCATCAATTCATTTCTGGAAACTCTTCCACTGTTTTAGCATCCTTACATGTCTTGTGCGTCACGACACCGTTTTCCCCCAAAGAAGCTGAACAAATCATTCCCGCGATTCTGGCAGAGTTTCTTTTCAGCTGGAACGCTAAAAAGTAAGCAGTGTGTAATAATGCTGCTATTCGGACGCCAAAATCGTGTTCGCTACTGTTTCGTGGTGTTATGTCGACTACATGGTAGAGGTGTGTAGTGTTTTTTGTACGTTATGGTCAGCACTTCCAAACCAAGCCAGACCGGAATCCAAGAAACAACGACAAAATATTTTAATTTTTAAAAAAAATGTTGCGTGGAACTCTCGCCCGCTGGAAGCAAAATCTCTTCTCATCATATTTTTAAATATCAAAACAGTTGATTTCTCTTGATGCGAATAAGTTTTTTAGGATACTATGAGACAGTAATGCTGTGCTACAAAAATGGAGGCGGAAAGAGAGCGGGAGTTGGTTGGCGGAGGTTTTTACTCTTCATTTTTATTATCGTTTGCAATCATTTTCCAAGATAAACGATGCGTCACATGAAAGTGTAATCTTTCGAATACAATTTCTGATATTGTTAGGAACTGCAATAAAGAATGTTAAATGTTACAGATTTTTATATAAACCTCTGCAAAGCCCGCGCTTGCAGGGCAGGTTAACGGTGTTCATGAGGCAAATTGCCCGGTGTATTTCGATCAAGTCGATGAACCGTGATAGGAGACTGAGCGAAATTGAGCAAACCGAAAAGCGTTTATTAAATATCAATAAAAACGGTTTCGTAAAGTTATTTAAGAGAGATTTTTTTACATATTTCCTCCCAGTTTTCGGTGTGTCCGGGCAGCGCGTTTTTGCTCGACTCCTGTTTATCAGCTTCGATTGCTGCCGTCACTGGAGAATCCGTGAGAAAATCGGAGATTTCCACTTTGTTTCTCGTCTGGAGTTTCCGGCAACAAAAACATCACTCTCTCTGGAAGAAGCGCGCCTCGACGAGTGCGTCAGGCTGAAACGTGGTTTCGGTCGCGAAGCTACAGACGTCGATTGTACATTCGTGACGCGTCTTCTACGTCTTCGCTTTACAGCCTTGGATTTCTCGTTTGCCGCTGCGGCTTCCCACGCATTTGCGTCTTGTTCCTCATTCGGTTCAGATAGGTCCTGTGTGAATATTCAGGCGGAAATCTTCGGAATTGAAAATATTGCTGTTAAGGGGAGAGATTCCTGCGACACGAACCCCTGTTTGATGTTTGCGGTGTGCACGCGAGAAGACAACAGGGCCGAGCTTACAGTGCGAGATGTCATACATCGGCTTACCGTTTAGCTTGGTTTATTTGTTATCCATGCATCGGAAAAAGGAAATTAGCATGTTCTCGAATGGAATGTATACGGTTCGGTCCAAGGTTCAGGGTCCGCAGTGGAATATTAAAATCTCTAGCTGTTTTTACAATTTTCGCCTTCCAGCTTGGTTACAGATACGATCCACCTGCCTCATAACGGCATCAAGAATGTTCACTCTCCGGTTTTTCTTTTTTATAATTTCTCATTTTTTCAAAAAAATAAGAAGTATTAGAAAAAAATCAAAGAAAAACACCATAACTACCCTCAATACCGAAGCTTAGAGGTATATCTTGTAATAGCAATATTGAATGCAAGATTCGATAAGAGAGAAGAACAAGGAATTATTTATACCACCAGCCTGCTCTGGACACCTAAACACGCCAACCTGTCCCAATCGCATTCATGAAAAAAAAGTTGTACAACCAGAAGAGAATTTTGAGATATAAGCGTAATCTTTAAACCTTTCCACATGCACCGTCAGAAAAAATGTAACATATTTTTTTTTTTACAAAACAAACGTTAAGGCCATATACACCCTTTGGTACTTCAAAAATAGCCTATATTAGTGAATTTTGTTCCATATGGAAAATAATATTCTATTGCAAAACTAAAATCTACATTTTGAAGGGCATACAATGTAGATTACTCTGATATTTTCAAGTCAGTCATGTTTTTGCGCCACGCGCTACTATTAACCCATTATTGAGGTGACGTAATCGATGCAGCGTTGCGCGGTACCAATGTATTTCCGGGAGATGTTATCTGAATCAAAGTTTTTCAATTTGCAAATTAAAAAGTACAAAAACAAATCCAATTAATGACTTAGCAATTTGTTTAAATAATCGTTTTTCCGAAAATGGCAGCAATATGTATAAACTTTTTGTGACGCTGTGGAAAACTTTCTTGGTTTCGGCGGTCCGTACTCGAACGAATAAACGTTGTTTTTTCAAGAAGCGTACTGATGCTTATATACGAATTGTTTTGGTTACTTAAAGTTTGGTACACAGGACCGATGCTTTATGTGCATAGTTAACGCTTAATGCTTTATTTTGATCGTGCGTTATTTTCTCTTCACCGTCTATTTTCATCTCAAACATTCCAAGTATTTCGTTCAGAGATAGAATTTCATTTTTCATTCTTCTACTCATCTTCTAGTCGGTCGATTCGTCATTGTTAATATGTTAACGTTCCAAAATAAATATATTTCCGAATAGAAATAAAATTAAAATCGCTCTTCATTAGGAAATATAAACAGATATTGTGACTTTGTTGCAGTGGAGTTTTGTTATTCAAGCAACAGGTTCAGAAGTATGTATACCTTTCAACGAATGCCCATCTGCAATAGAAGACTTTTACAACTTTTATATATGTCCCGGAAGTGTGTTCATACGATCGATTGATTCTACAATATGTTGCAGAATAGTTCCAATGAAGTGGCGAGAAACGGAGGTAATGGTGTAAAAAATCATCATACAATGTAATCGTTTTATTCGTTGTCTATCCGAATGATAAATTGTACACGGTGAACATTTAGTATATTTGGTCGAATTGGAATGATTCTGCATCAAAAAAAGTGAATCGTCTATGTAAGATGACGAAACTAAACTAGCAATTGTTTAGAAATCATTGCTCGCTAGATGAAGACAGAAACACGTCGTGTTCCATGATGATCCTCTCTGAGCGGGTAACACTACAAAAAGACTGGCGTTTTCCAAGTGTAAATATTTGTCCTATCAATTTGTAAGTCATATGCAACTCGAAACGATAGGAATCTGTTTCGGTTTTTCTCTGAACAGACGAGCATTAAAATCAAAGACATTCCATTCAGATAAAATGAACAAAACGATGAGTATGATGACAAGAAAATATTTATGATGAAACTACATTTTTGGCGATTAACAAAATAGATTGCTTCATTTACCTTATTTCATAATTTCTCGAAAAACATTTATGATCCTTACGGACCGTGCGATTCGATGCGTGAAGAAAAGAAACGTCGATGAAATTTATATAAGAAATACGACAAATTTAATTTTCGTTAAATGAATTGATTTTATCGTGTGTACTGCTCCGCAACCACGAAAGTATTCGATTATTATTGATGCATTGTCGATTGTCGTTTCATCATCGTCAGAGGTAGAGAAATACTAGGTCAGTGTTAAATATTCGCAGACCCCTATTTTACATGTTTGCGCGCATGCGCACGCGTGGCGAATGCGCTGCGCCGAGTTGTAGATTCGTGGTGTCGTTTGCTAATTCCATAGATAAAGTATCTCTAGATGACATGGTACGGGCTACAAAATCTATGGCATAAAAACGATGTGACTGGGGGGTGCAGGTATTAATTTTTGCGGACTTAATTAGAAGGCCACTGTTCAGCGCGATATTTTGCGGGTGTTTGAATACTTGAAATTTGAATATTAGCTTTGGTATTCATTCCTATTCAGAAATATTTAAATTTAAACACATTTTATAGAAATTTTAAAGAAATAAAATACAGAAATTCTTACTTTAAATTAATATCAAGGTGTGTTAAAATTAAACATTTTTGAATGAATGTAAATGAATTTCAAATAATTTCCAGTTTTTGCAGTCGTGCTATCGTATGATACTGTTTTTACAATTCACAAAAAGACAGTTATCTATACTTAACTTATTTATTTTTAAAAAATACTATAACACTAATAATTTTTAAATAAAATATAGTAATGAATAAATAAACACTAACAAAAAATAAATAACACCCTAATAACTAAACAGCATAGGGTGGAAAAAGATTTTCCAAAGGCTAAGAATATCAGAAATAAGCTAAAACCAACCTCAGAATTATTAATTTGAATCTACAATATCATAATACAGGAACGGACGAACTTCTAGTAGAAGATTAAGGGGACCCGGTGGTCTAGCGGCCTAAAATTTAAGCTATTTTAAAAATTTTTTTCTATATGAGGGTAATGAATAATGCTTTCAAATTTTTTACACTTATTTTATTACTAATAAACTACACAAAAATGAAAATAAAGACAAAAAAAAATTTTTTTTAAATTAGAAAAATGATGCTGAAGTCTCCCTCTCTAAAAAAATGGAATTGCGTCTGGTGAATGATGATTTTATCTCTCTTACTCTGATCTGAAATAAAACAATTGACGAATTTTTAATTAGTATAAGTATAGCTATCGCAGGAAGTAGAATAAAAAAAAAAATTTGACAAAATGGCGCGTAGTCAAAAGTGAGTTTGAAGAACGACCAGTATTTTTGAATGTTTTGTTAATAAAAAAATATAAATATGTTTACGGGAAACTATTAGTTTTACGTTCAGCGGGAGAGCTAGAACTATTCAGAATAATATATTAAAATTTCAGACAAATCGGTCAAGTAGTTTTTTCTGGCCCCGCAAGACGAAAAAAGTAGTTTTTCCGAGATAAACGCGTTTAAAGTTAAGCCCGGCTCCACTTATTCTTCTACCTACTCGACAGATTCCTAATGGGCTGTAGATCACCTGGAATACTCTGAATTTTCGTCATCAAATTTTAACAGTATATTTTTAAGATACTATACTTTCGAAAAAAAAATCGATTTTCGAAAATTCTAGACCACCAGGTCCCCTTAATTTAATTCTCATAACTTTCGTCTTTTATATCTTATATCTACCGATTTCCATGAGCGTATTCTTTATGCATTTGAATAGAATTGGGAGTGGATCAAATATTGTAAAAAATTGCTCTATGTACAAGTCAGGAAACCAAAGGAAGGTGTCTTCCTTTTTTAATTTTAAGGAATTTAATGCTTTCGCGTCAATGCATCCCATGTTGCCAAACCGTGCACACAACTCAATGTCAATTGATTCTACTCCATGGAATAACTTCTCCATGATCATTCGTGATAAATGATCTGAAGTTAAATTTCCAAACGAAAGTAGTAGACAATTGGTTAGCTTCCAGCTTACGTCTCACACCTTGCAACAAGAAAACCATAACCACCTATTTGCATATTCCTTCCTATGAATCCGGTGTCCATGTCAATCCATGTTTAGCTAATTCAATCAGCATGTTGGTCATACGACAACCCCTCCACGAATTGACATTTCATCAAACATTAATAAACAGAAGTTGTCGTTGTCAGCTTTAATTACTGATCATGCTTGTTAGGTACGACACGATGTAGTCGAATTCACACCTGGTTTCAAAGGATCCAATCTCCAAAGAGTCCTTAAAGTGTTGATCGATGGTAAAGCAATTAATTCCTTCAATAAACGATAACCTTTTGGGGTTCTTTTCCAGAAAGAAGACAAACACAACAACTTCTCTTCTTCTGTCCACCGTCTGCCTTAATCTGCCACACCTAACACTTTTGAACCTATAAAAAATATACTTACGTTTATTTATTTTCTAAACGACAATGTAAACATTTATTAATTTGAAAAATTAATACCTGCGAAGAGCCAAGCAAGATTCGGGCTGTGGCAGGAAGATTTTCGAAAACTTAAATCCCTGTGATCTGCACTGATTCGTGACAACGCTTTTTCATATTTTTTGCACAAACATGTTTCAGACTACAGAAATATTTTGTTTCTTTTTTAAAATCTACATAAATTTATCTCTGCTCGACGTGTTTGGCATTTCTTTCGTAATATCTCAGAAGAGATATTGAAGTGTTAATTTCTAAAATATAAATAAAAAATTAATA
This sequence comes from Acanthacorydalis orientalis, assembly GCA_034766995.1. NCBI lineage: Eukaryota > Metazoa > Arthropoda > Insecta > Megaloptera > Corydalidae > Acanthacorydalis > Acanthacorydalis orientalis. The sequence continues at coordinate 1,220,334 of CM068321.1, read as the reverse complement.
GATTTTTGAACGTCAGATATGTTACAAATCATGCTTTAACGAATAACAACTACTTACACGAGATTTTTTGAAACGAACAGCTGCTACTACCCAGGCGTCGCTTCGTTGCCGGCACTCTCGCTAATAGAGTTTGTATGGAGTGTGGCGATTTCTGACAGCTCCTCCAAAGTGCGATCTAAAATATACATATATTATATCATATAACATTGTACTATTTTGAATTACTAAATTAACTTATACCACCGGTGTATCTATTAAAAATAATAACAAGAAACATTGCAGATGGTATGGCTACAATTTGAATAGATTATAAATATAATTTTTATAATTTTATAAAATAAATTATAATATTAAAGTTGTGAATACTTACATTTACTGGTAGATCAGTCTCATCTGCAATGGTTGGAGCAATCGGTGTTTTTTTCCATCGTACCCTGGTTGATGGGAGCACTGCAGACGCGAAGGCCTAAAATTTCATAATAGCACTTATTATACAAATGTTTATCGCTACCCAAAAAACAAATTAGGTACTTTCGGATCAATGTATCTCACATAATATGATTTTGAAAAATTTTTATTTTCAAAACCGTATCTAATAAACCACTTTATTTATTTTTAATAGATATAGATGATGTTAACAATTAAAAAATTTCATATTTGTCTCTCAGAAAGCACATAGAGGGGACGGATGATCTATTTAGCACGCGGTTTTGTAGAGAGACTGAGTAAAATCACATGTTTTAAAAATATCTTTGCATAATCTCATCATTTTAGATGCTTGCATCAGCATGTTCTTCACCAATTCTACAGATTGCTCAGAAAGGCATAGTCGTGCTCTACAATACAAATATAATTTCACATAACTTAACTGGCATTAGCTTAACGAAAGTTAATAAGAATTAAATGTAACTCACCTTCTTTTTCATCCTCGGGCAATAAAATAATTTATCCCTCGGGACATCACATCAGTACGCCGAACAACGTTCATTCTCTAAACAAAGTGTGTGCCAAAGCGATAATAAATAATATTAAACAGATGGGAAATTGGCTTAAACATCGTTTTGCTAAGAATGGAGATTTTGTTCGACCGATAGAAACATTTTGTATGGTCATGTTGTCTGCCGATAGTGAAACGATACATAAAAGACTTACAAATCGAACAACTTAACGCCATCTGTTAAGTCCGCAAAACTAAGAAATGGCATGCTCATATTTTCCTGGAATATTTTGCCTGGCTAATTCGATCCAGTCGTGCAGTGACAGCGACAAAGAGTAAGATCTGTTCTTGACAGTGTCACAAATGTAACCAAAACTAATGATCCGAGTTTCCGAGAAAAAGAGCAGGATTACACTGTACCAAATTAAACAACGGTTATAAAGGCGTATACGGGAAGTATCCTCTGCTACCCCTCAGCTCCCTTGACGGTAGAAAGAAAGGGCTAAGAGATTTCGTTGGGCGAAGAGTCACAAGGAGATGAATCTCGTCCTAGATCGTCTTGCGGAGGTGCTCGATCCCGAGATTCTCTTGCACTTGTCAAATAAGACCTGGTGTGGTTAGTGACCCGACGCTTTAAAATCGAAGAATTATCATCAATGTCGAACATTTCACAAACGAATTATCGATGATAGTTTTGGTACGAGTAAGGTCCGAGTTCACGGTGGGTGCTTACCAAACTTCTTTCGGCTGTTCGAACGGCCTGCGCGCACGTTCATTTCTACATCTCACTGAACCAGATCGAAACGAACAACTAATCGAGTCCCGTTCCTAATAGCGGATGAAGAGCAATGGTCGTTTACTACGATCTTCTGTTGAAAAAGAGAATCCACGGAATGGCGGTGATCAGTGGAACCGACCCCATGGGGAAACAGAACGTGTCTCGATCCACAGACAAGATCATGTCTATGGATCGAGTAGTCAGGAAATCTATTTGGGATGGCGAGAACATTTTACCATAAACGATTAGGTTGGATTGCAAAAAGTAACTGTGGTTTTTTACATTGTATCCCGGGTATAAAGACGCACATATCGGTTAAGAAATTATATTTATGAATCAAAATTAAAGATCCGTAGGCCTGCGCACATTTTACTCTGAATAGGAAAACAAAGTCCAGTTTTGTTTCTAGGCTGGAATTCTGGAGTCGCGGAATTTAAAGAATTCGCATAGAAAGCGCTTCGAGGCCGATGCTTGCTCTTTGAAAACTCATCTCTCGTAGAAATTATTCGTATGTTTTGCAATAAAAAAACGGTAAATCCGTCTGGATACAGGTCCGGAGAATACGGTGAATGGTCGAGGTGAGATTTCATGACCGAGTTCATTTATTTTTTAAAGTCATCCGTGAGACCAGTAGCTGATCGGACTTTGTGGGCATTAGAGAAGAGTCGAAGAAGGCCTCTTCGATCGACTGATGCTGGCCGTAAACGATACAACTTTTCATGCATTTTTTTTCAATTTCCTGGCAATAATTTTTCCGCTGTTATTTTTTCACCCAGAACGCGAGAAGTTGCAGCGTGAGTGACGCCACTCGCCGACTACCGAACAGCGTGCATAATTTTTTTTCACTTGGAGGTTCTTCGGTTTAGGAAACTGTTTCGGTGCTTCCCTCCTCCCGGTCCAGCTCCAATGCGATGAACGTTTCCGATTGTTGCAGAGAGTCCACTTTTTCATCACGTGTGACAATGCGATCAAGAAAGCGATCGATTTTCGTTATGCAAAAAGAAACGCCAGAGCAAAAATTTGTATCGCCGAATCGTTTGGTGTTCGCTTAGTTCATACGGCACCCGTTTATCCAGTTTTTTGTTTTTTCCCAATTAGGAAACTCAAATGTCGAACAACTGTCAGATCATCAACGTTGAGTTCTTCAGTCATCTCTCAGAGTTGTTTCACGTAGGTCCGCTTCAATAATGCTTCTTAAACCATTATCGTCTATGGCTGAAGAGACGTCCGACGACCCTCCTCCTCGTCGAGGCTTTCGTTTCCGTTACGAATTTTTCCGGAACCAGTGTTGAAGCTGTACGTTCACTAATTGACTGTTCGTCAAAAACAGAATTTGATATTATTTCGAGCAGTTTCTCTCGCTGCGTCCCAATTAGGACCCATACAATAAATTCTTTATTTTTTCCATGACTAATTTACGAGGTTATATCGAGACAATACTAAAAAATGAAAACAATAGACACGAGAGCTGAAATCAGTAGTGCTAAATTTATTGTTTACAATCATGTATCCACATGACTATTACAAAAGATAACCGTAATTGGAAAAATCGGCGCCAAACTTACAATAATAAAACTTAAATAATTTTTGCACCGACCTGATAGATTTTAAGGGGCGCAGCACCACCGCTGAGTTGCCAGTATCATGCAACATTTATTCGCATAAAACGATGTGAAAAACTAACAAGAGATGTGCCGCTCGTTGTACGCCAATGCACCACTTCACCACACAGCTACTCTTTCTCACGCCGCTTTTCGGATGTGCTGACTTTTAAGAACTCGATCGCCCAACCTACAGTCCAGACATTTGCCCCTAGCGATTATTACCTTTTTGGTATTTTGAAAAAGGCATGCGGACAGCGTTTTCGATGACGACAATGAGCTGAAAACAGCGGTGACTGACCGTTTCACACGAGAACGGAAGATTCGTTTTATTATGGTAATACAATTCTAATGAAGCGCCAGTAAAAATGTATTAGGAGTTAAAAAGGGATTATGTAAAATATATCAGTCTTCTTTTTTCATTTTCATTCCTTCCGATCAAAGCTTTCAAAGCTTCCTTCTAATAATATTTGGCACTACACTCGTATCTCTCTGTTTGCATGTTATGAGATCATCGCGGGAACTGTATCAATATAGTATATGTGGTGATCATCAAAGAGCCGAATCAGCATAAACTATAAGTATAGAAATACAAACTCATTTTATGTAGAGATAATATAAACTGGATCAAAAAAAGTCTCCACTACAGCTAGATGTAGCAAAAGATTTTCAGCTTAATTTATTTTGAAATGTTTAATTTTTTAAACTTTTTGGTTGGTTAGTTGTAACCTAAATAGTAACTCTAATGAACCACCGTGAAATTAACTATATTTATATGTTATTTAAAAATTAATGTTATGTTAAACAACGCTACCTCACTGACAGGTGACAAAAAGTTTCCATACACTCCAGCATTATTCTATGGGATTTACTTATTGGTCGTCCCAGGAAATCACCATTTTGCCGGTAATTGTTCGGTTGTCAGTGTGCTAAACGATATCCGTGTTTCCAATTGAATTTCGCTTAGCGTGGTCGAATCTGATAGGTCTTTAAATGAAATACGTTTGTCAATTCGTGAATTAATTATTAGTTTAAGATCTCAACGACAATCTTCGAGAGTAGATAGCAAAAACTGTCAAAAAGTCGTGCAACAGTGCAACATATAATAAATGAACATAAAAAATTAAAAACAATTGAAAAATGAGAGCACGACGCTCGGTCTGGTCGGACAATAAGAATTAGAAAATATTACAGGCCATGACGATGTTTACATTCTTAGAGCTATACACGAAAATCCGAGAACCAGTGCACCTGAGATCACAAACATGCTAAAAAAATTAATACAGAAAAAAGCCGTACTAAAAATAAAATGCTAAGATTAGAATTTGCAAAGGCACAAGATTAATATGCCTCCAAGCTTTTTGGAAATCAGTTCTGTTGTTCACTGATGAGTCAGAAATTTAATGTTTTTGGCTCTAATGGAGTATTATGGCACGGAGGGGAAAAACGATGAGCTAAAAACTAAAAATTTGTGTTCTACTGTGTTAAGCATGGAGAAGATAGTGTTCTAGTCTGGATGACTACGAAGTGCTTCAAAGAGTTGGAAATTTGAGAGATTTATTGAAGGTACAATGGACCAACACGTATGTGTTTTGATATATTGAAAGAAAATACAATGATCTGAGTGCCCACAAACTCGAACTTGGAGAATCATTCATCTTCCAACAAGACAACGAACCGAAAAGAAATATAGCACGGCGGATCAATGAACAGCTGATATATAATGTGTACCAGAAACAACTTCATCCACTCGCACAATCGTCAGATATGAATCCAATAAGAGCATTTGTGGGACGATATAGGAAGAAAGAATTAGAAAACATATCATTCAGAGAATAAAAGAACAGCAAAATGTTGCCATACAAGAAGAACGAGAATTCCATCGATTCCCGGATGTAAAAAATAGATTTATAGATGGAATGGAAAAAACGCATGGCAGGGGTGATAAATGCAAAGGGTGGTTGTTGAACAAATTACCAATGTTGCAACAAAGACTAATTCAATTCATGTATTTTAATAAATAATTTAATGTGTGCCTATTTAGTGTACGGAGACATTTTCGGTTTCAAATACTTTACTTTTGTTATTGCTTGAGCCTGTCTGTTGGTTTTACCGTTTAATAATATAATAATTTCTTCGTGTCATTCTCTTTGTATGATTACAAAATATATGCGACCGCATGTTTTCCATACTAAATACATTATTACTGTTATTACAAACAAAAAATCAGAAATTGTCACCGAATGTATGGAGACATTTTCGATCCAGTGTACACTTATTCGTTCAAATAAAACATCCGGAAACCAAAACAAAACTTGCGCGTTACGCTCTGAGAATGACAGCGTCATTAATCAGTTATTAAACATTTTCGATAAGAAAATTGATTGCTGTTCGTGGTGGGGCAGTGAAAATCATTTTTTGAAAACGATAGTAGTCTATTTTATTTATGACAATTTGTCGTTTTAATGCTAGACAATTCTTACGATAATCACTCCGTTTTCACTGGTAGAAAATATCAAATGTTACTATAACGTAAATGATTCGTTATTTTCATTAAATATTGTTTGTTTTTTACTTAAGTATTCGATACGGACGACAGCGCAGGTGATCGTGCGTACTGAACAATGGAGAACTGGGAACATGTGAAAAATTTACCCGTTTGTGATATTCCACTAAAGTGATTGATAAACAAAACTACAATTGGTGTTCTTCATCTAGATATAAAAAAGAAATGATTTGTTGCCACAAAAAGAAAACCAAAACATGCTGTTGGTAAGTTGGAACAGTTAATGCAGATATTTATTTTATCGATTGTGTGTGCTGAACTGTGCACTATATTTGAGCACAACATTCAATTATTGTTCCTTTTTATATTATTCACGTTCGACCATCCACATTGATACGTTAAACAGACATTGTTCCTTTGCCACGCAATAACCTTTCTGTTACATAAATTCTATTTAATTTTGTCATGAATTGTAATGTTCTGCTTATTTTCTACGTTTGTCGGTCAAATGTTTAGGGATATTCATCGACATTTTATTTGTCGTTTTAATCTTCTTTCGTCATTTCCCTTTTACTCTATACCTAAACTTATTAATTTCATTAATCGACTTTATAAATAGATCAAAATAATGATTTCTTTTCAGGTCGTACTTAATTTATCGTTCGTGCTGGAATCTTTAATAGAGATTAATCCTTCAGTTAATGCCTTTAATTTTAATTGTTACTATGTGTTTCATTTCACAACTTTCTTATATGGAAAGATTCCTTTACTTTTAATACACTAACATATTTATATTTCATTTACTGCTGACTTTTGTTTCTTCTCTTTTTTCTAGCTGTACAATCGTTTGTGTCTTTTATAGAACTTTTCATTTCTATTCCAGTTATTATAATTTTGGCTTCTTTTAGCTCAAGGCTGTCGAATTCTGAGTTTAAACCATTCCTGTATATATACATATATATATATATATATATATATATATATATATATATATATATACTATACATGAGGAGTCGTGTGATAAGTATGATAAAAAAAGCAGGAGTCAGACACTTAGTCTTTTTGGAAAAAACCGATTTTATTTCTCAACATACTTTCCATTAGGAAGGGCTGTATACTTGATACAGCGGGTCTGCAAAGAATACTCATTGACGGCGGCGATGACATCACTCATTCGATAGAGAATTTCTTCTCATAGAACCAAACTTTCCAAGTTTGGGAAGAGGAAAAGAAGTCATACTTTTGGAGTAAGGTGAGATAGTGTGGATGAGGAATCAATTCAGAAGCCTAATTCGTATAATTTTTCCATTGCGACGACAATAGTCGATTTGTGGGGACGGCGCGTTGTCCTGGTGAAAGAAAATTTTTATGCGCCAGTCTTGGCAGGTTTTTATTTTAGCTCTTCTTTCAAACGGTCCGAAATTGCATGTTTGCATAATAGGCTCCTGTTATCTGAATATTCCTCCCTTTATTAAGTAATCGATTACGATTTAGATTCCATGGTAATCTTAAACAACAGTGACCATCACCTTCCCAACAGACAAACGGCCTTCGCCTTCTTAAGGCGCAGTTTCACCATCGTTGTCCACTGCGCTTGACGTGTGCTACTTCGAGCTCGACGAGGTGTGTGTAAGTGGTGAGATCCAGTGTTTCATCCACGGTGACGAATCGACGCAAATATACCTGATGCTCCGGTTGGAAACATCTGTAGAACGTGAACAACGCGCCTTCCGCTTCTGGCTGGAAATTTCGCCTATGCTAGTTTGAAAAGTGACACTTGATAGCCGTAGACAGTACCAAATGAATAGTGGCACCACATCGCCCAGGAATTTACCACATACTTATCAAGCGACCCACGCCGCCATATAGTACTATATATCATATATATATATATATATATATATATATATATATATATATATATACATACATAAAAACGGATCTGTAAGTCAGAAGGTTCCTGAAGTTTTTTGAATTTTTTGGGGCCATCCCACATGAATATATATAACAATATAACAATATATATATGTATATTCTTTTACACTATTACATAACAGAAAATTATAGGGAATTAACATAAATGGGGAGAATTGGTACTAAAATCATACTTCTTGCAAGTTATGCAAACATAATAGTTTATTATATATATATATTCCTCATATATATATATATATATATATATATATACTATATATATACTATATATATATATACATACATACATATATACATACACATAATATTGACTCACCAATGTATGAGATAACTAACTTTCACATTTCCAGAACAAAAAAATCGAAAAAAAATTTTTTATAGAATCACATGTATTGAATATGTGTACATATATACATCAAAAAAACAAAGGAGAGAAACGAATAAACCAATTATTATACAAATAGAACAAAAATATGCATTTATTGTAAATTCAACAGAAATATAGAGCTTTTTTTGTCCGGATATTTTCCGCATATACTCTCTTATTGCATTCTCATCAGATGATAATGATCTTGTTATGTTTGCTTCAATGGATCAGAAATTTATTTTTGATTAAGAGACAATTTGGAAAAACGTCATCGCTTTGACAAATCTACCTTTAATTATTAATAAAGCTCATTTTCAACGGATACTAATCAGATGATATTCCCTGTTCGCCGAACAGAAAAATATCCAAATTTTATAGAATCTCAGTGCAATTTTATCGGTTATTGTTCTGAGTATTTTCTTATAGAATTTTATTTATATTTCTCCAAGAAAATACATAGAACTGATTTGAGTGACTACTGCATTCACTACCAAATATAATCGAATTTAAAATAATAAAATTAAACATCAATGGTAATTTAACAATCATGATTTTCAACATTTAGCTTCTGACATGTTTTATCTATTTGTACAAAGCTTTTTTTTTAATTTACTCGTCCATTATTGACAGGACCGCTCACCAATGCGAGAATGAAGCTTAAGCTTTATTGAATTTCCATATAGATCCTCCTGTATATATATATATATATATATATATATATAGTAAGGAATAGAAAGTAATTCAGTTGCCCTTTTTATAGAAAAAAATATATTAACGAAAAAGTAGAATATATTTAAAAACCTCAAAAATCCCCGTCATTTTTGTTTTATCCTACTGCTCCATCTGTCAGGTAACGGACCAAAACCACTCGTCGAAAAAAGATGTGACGGCGCTTTGAGTCAGTGATGTCGTAATGGATTTTCGAACATTTTCCTCTATTTCCAGCATTTTTGCATGGGTTTTATGTGTCTGACATCCTTTCTCCTACCAGCTGAGCAAATCATTACCACGCGGTTTCAGCGCCATGGATTTTCAACTCGAACGTAAAAGTATGTGATGTCCTAATGATCCTGCTCGTTGGACTGTCTATCCGCGATTCACTATTGTCTTGCGAGCTTATATCAACTAGCTTGGCCATGCTTAGGCCTCTTTTATTCGCATCGCAGTCAGGAGACGCTCTGTAGACTTGATGACGTTGACGCTAGTAGTAGTCCGTTATTTCTGTGCTCCGGAATTTTGAAGTTTCTTGTGACCCATTATTTACACAAATGATTTGAAGTTTATTGCCAAGGAAATGTTGGTATAAGTCGCCGGAATTAAGAGGAATCCAGAGAAATGTGTACAATCTACCTTACCGACACGGTATTTCCGGAGTTTTTATTAACTTAAAGTCAATTTATGGAATTTTACATGATTATATATATATATATATATATTGCTTAATGATCCTTAAGTATTTTAATCTTTATTATTTTTATTACAGCATGTAGTTACTACAGATCTCGTTGTTTATTATAAAGATCCTGAAGAAAGGATTCTTTGTAATAGACAAAAATGAACACAGATTCAGTTTAGAGAACTTTTGTTGGTGTTATTTTTGCAAAGTCCTGCCGAATTTCCACACATGGTAAATTATAAATTACAGATTTCATATTAGTGTGAGCTGGAAAAAACTGACTTAATAGTACCTATACACATACATATATACATACATACATACATACATACATACATACATATATATATATATATATATATATATATATACTCAGGAGACTTTTACCACCCTGCTCAAGTGCACTCACAATATTCCAGAGCTCCTTTGCACTCGCTCACTTGTTAATTATAAGCATGTACTTGTAACTGAATGAAACAAAGACATATTTTTAATATATATATATATATATATATATATATATATATATATATATATATAATATATATATATATATATATATAATATATATATGTGTGTGTGTGTGTGTGTGTTTACTATATACCCAGCATTATTAAGTCATTTAATTCCTGTCATTATCACTCTTGTTTTAAACTTTTTTAAATATGTGTTTTAAAACATAATTGAATCTCTCATCTAAACAATCTGTATGATAATAAAAAAGAAAAAAACACAGTCTTAATCCAAATATTGAAACAGCTGACTCTTTTTGCCCAACAACTTGAAGATAATTTAGAAAGCTGTTGAGTGCGGAAAAGTGCAAGAAATGACTTGAGTCTTTAAGGGTCGTATTCAAATTATTCCGGATGCATATTTTGTTTTGTTGTGAGGAAATGAAACAGTAACTGGTTAGAACCGAATTCTGATAGTAAGGACACAATAATTGAATTAAAATCTCATTCATGTTTTCTTTAAATGTCGAGTCTTTAATGCAGCCGATTTTTGGTCCTATAGTGATGTTTCGATTAAATTCGTTTTACAATTAGGTAATTTATACATTAGATTCTTTCTCTTTCTTGTTAATGTATTCAAATTATTTGTCATAAAGCAGTCCTGATGTCTTATGTGACTTATTGTATGCGTGAACGTACAGGCTGTTTCAAACACTAGGTGTACGACTTACATTTCAATAGTTGCTTCACGATATGAAAATCAGAGGATATATCAAAGTGATTGATTTACTTGTACTCGAGAATAACGCTTTACGAAAAATAATGTCTGCCAAATGACTACCTCTGTGCCCCGCTCTGCAGTAGCTCGCTCTTTCCGCTCACGCTTCCAGATTACCCCTCCGATTGCGCCAGAAGCGCTGTCTATTTCCTTTAGATTTTCAAGTGTTCTTTGAAGCTTGTTCCGCATAAACGTCACACTGATTTCATCTCAAAGAGAACTGGGTGATCGCGGTGATGGTCGATAGGTGTCGCCGAATCTCGAGATTGATTGTTCCGGAAACGTCGTGGCAATACATAATGAGACGTGGCACTGTTTCGACAAAAGCACATATTCTACTAAGTCCGACTCACATAATTCTCGTATCCAAAGAAATGTATCGATCATCTCGACCGTATTCACCATTCCACCGCTGACAGTTTTGCGACCGCAGCGTTCTTAAAGAAGCTGTCGAAGCGCCTTAAAATCCCAATAATCGCCCGATCGCAGAAAGAACGGTTCAGTGACATCTCTAGGAGACCAACCTAATGCAGCTGCACTGCCACTCTCTATATACACGGATGTAGGGGGTCGTCGATGAATCAATTGCCGGATTGTCAGAATCTCAAGAAGCAGCTACGTTGCTTGTCGACCGAACCACTCGAGTCATAATGAACCGCCACGTCAATTATAATGATTTTATTCCAAACTCCTGGATTTGTCTGTATTCCAGCCGCAGCAACGAATTACTGTATTACCGGCAACGTTCATATTCTCGGCGCGTACACAGCTTTAATATGCTCTGTACGAGAGACATCCATAGACTTCCCCACAAGTCTGTTTTCCAGCGAATCACTGTTATAAAATGCTTCTACAAATCGGAATATCATGTACATTAGTGCCACTAGAAATTTCTATGTATTTTTTAAAAGAGTAGAAATTGTTTGAGTTTTTAAAGTTTTTTACTGAAAGTGAAATTCGGATTTTTCATAAAATGTTTTTTTAAAAAAATAAATACGCGTGTATCTAATCTAATAGCATTCCGTATTGAGGAATTTCCCATCGTCCGCTCTATTCAAATCATAAATTCCATTTAACCATAAGTTTACGACATCAAAATGGCAACCAGTTAAAATTGTATACCTGCCTCTCAAACATCCTGCACATCTACACTGGATCGAAAAATGTCTCCATGACATTCGTGACAATGTTCAGATTTTTTGTTTTCTGTCAATAAAGCAATAATAATGTATTTATTATGGAAATATGCGGATAGCACTTATATTTTGTAATCATACAAAGAGAATGACACAAAGAAATTATTATTATATTATTAAACGAGTAAAACCAATAGACAGAGTCACACACTATCAAAAGTCAGTATTTGAAACCGAAAAATGTCTCCGTACACTAAACAGGCACATATTAATTGTTTATTAAAATACATGCATTGTGTTAGTCTTTTTTGAAACATTAGTCAATTTGTTCAACAACCACCTTTTGCATTTTATCACCCCCGGCATACGTTTTTCACATTCCATCTATAAATTTATTTTTACATCGAATCGATGGAATTCCAGTTCTTCTTGTATGGCAACATTTTGCTGTTCTTTGTTTCCGAATGGTATGTTTTCCTAATTCTTCTTCCTATTTCGTTCCACAAATGCTCCTATTGGATTCATAATATCTGACGATTGTGCGAGTGGATGAAGTTGTTTCAAAGTACACATTATATATCAGCATAATTTCTATCAAATTTGATCCGCCGTGCTATATTTTTCGGTTCGTTTGTGTCTTGTTGGAAGATGAATGATTCTCCAAGTTCGAGTTTGTAGGGCACCTAGATCATTGTATTTTCTTTCAATATATCAAAACATACGTGTTGGTCATTATTACCTTCAATAAATTTCAAATTGCCAACTCCTGAAAGCACTCGTAGATATCCAGACTAGAACACCCTAGCTCCACCATAGCTTAACAGTAGAACACAAATTTTTAGTTTTTAGCTCATCGTTTTTCCTCACGTGCCATAATCACTCCCATCCAGGAGTCAAAAACATTAAATTTCGACTCATCAGTGAATAGAACTGATTTCCCAAAAGCATGGAGGGCTTATTAACTTGTGCCTTTTCAAATTCTAAATCTTAGCAATTTTATTTTTAGTAAGGCTTTTTTCTGGTATTCATTTTTTTAGCATGTTTGGCTTGATCTCAGGTGCACTTTTTGGTTCTCGGATTTTCGTGTATAGTTGTGAGAATGAAACATATCTGTGTATATTTTCTAATTTTATTGTCCACGATCAGACCGACCAGTTGTGGTCTATTTTCAATTGTTTTTAATTTTTATGTTCATTTTTATTATATATGTTGCACATGTTGCACGTGAGATTTTTGACAGTTTTGCTATCTACATCGAAGCCATTGTCGTTGAGATCTTAAACTAATAATTAATTCACGAATTGACAAACGTATTTCCATTTAAAGACCTATCAGATTCTGACCACGCTTCAAGCGAAATTTAACTGGAAACACGGATTACCGTTTAGAACACGGGGAATAAAGACCGAACTTAAGTACCGGTAACAAATAAGATAAATCCCATAGAATAATGCTGAGTGTGTATGGAAACTTGATTGACGCCTGTCAGTGAGAGTAGCGTTATTCAATACTAACATTGATTTTTAAATAATATATAAATATAGTTGGAATTTGCATGTTGGCTCTAATTGAAAGTCACTATTTAGGATTACAATCAACCATAAAAGTTTGAGTTAAAATTTAAACGGTTCATAGTAAAATAAGTGGAAATCTTTGTTACAGCTAGCTTGTGTAATGAGACTTTTCGATCCAGCGCACGCCATATGCAATTTGCTGTATGTTATTTTATGTGATTTTGCAGAAACCATTGTTTTTTCTAGTCTCACATTATACTGTTTCATATTAAACTGAATACAACGATATAAATTGTTATTTGAGAGATTTACAATTTCAGATTCTTTTCCGAATATTGGTGTGTACGTTATTGTGACATATCATGACATTTATTTGTAGGCGCTTGATCAGATTTGGAGAAAAAAGACAATAAGAGTGTCAAAATGTGAGTGGAACGTTGATAAGTGAAACTTTATGTACTCATCTGCTGCCCACTGTTACCTACGACAGAGAGGAGTTGTAAGTATGCCCATTTTATACATTTACCTACGAGACGAGAATTTAGATCGTTTAATAAATGTCGTCATTCTGCTGTACAAAGAATTACAGTGAAATATTCACGGATGTCAAATTTAAGATTTCTGTCACTCTTCGCGGAAAGAATTTTTCTCGTTAGATTTCTTACATCCGTATTTTACCACATTCAGAACTAACAATGACTTTTAACGTGATAATACTATCTTCTACCAGATGGATTAAAACTGACACACTTGCTCAAAATATGAGCAATGCAACAAAACAAAAAGTGCATTAAATTTTAACTTTTACTTTTATTACGAATGTAAGTTACAATAAAACACATTCTCTCACAGTACAGATCCAGTTTTTCTGCGTACATGTGTTTTAATTTTTCTATTAATTTAATTTATTAGGTTTTGTTTGGCATATACTATGTAAAATCTGCATTTCTTTTTCAAAATAAATAGTTGTTCATCTACTGTCGCGTCTGTTCCTATGCCTTTTATAGTATATAGCTTGGCTCTTCTCAATATGACCTGGTATTCCACAGTTTCTTAGAATTAAGGCACATTTATCAGTTTGTGGCCGTTGGCTTCCATAGTATTTTTCTTTTGCCGAGACAGAATGACTTATACATAGAATTTCGGTGAATTTATTTCTTGTCATGGTGTTCGAAAGAATTCAGCCTGTCCCCACTTTTTTGGACCGTCGCAATATGATAGCTTTAAGTTTTTCTTCATATAGCATAGCATAGAGCACCATAAAATTGCAATAGTAATACACTTAACTCTTGAAAATGTTGTCATCACTTCTTTTTTAAAAATCGATGGAGGCTTGTACTTTACTGTACATGTTTTTATATGTTCCATTATGTGATTATCAATGATCAATGAAAATAGAACATCCCGAACGTTGCCCTTTTTCATAATATTTCTGTTTTTGCATAACCTGTTGTTCCTGACACTCACCTTCAGAAAATATTAACTGAGATTGTGCCAGTCTTCAGCTTGGAGAACAATGCCTTGCCCTCTTGTAATTTTTGTCCACACAGTTCCATCTGTTGAGTGGTATCAGTCTCCCTCGGCACGTTTCAGTTGCACATTTGTTCTTCACAATCTGGAAATCATTTGTAATCTCATATTCTTCTTCTGAGTAGGAAAATGAACAATATTCCTCCACATTCCTCATCAGCTCGGTATCGGATGGTGTATTTTCATCGTTCATCTTCAAGTTGTTTCACTTTCCAGGTTCAAGAATTGTTGCTGCTTCATCTTCGCTGTATGAGTAGATCAGATGAATTTTCAATCTGTGGATCTGTATCAGAGCAATTCTCATTTATGTTTGTTATTTTTCATTAAGTTGTTTTTTTCAAGAGCACTCACTTTCATAACTATTCAACGGCTAAAATTTCCCCGCAATAAATAAATTCTAAATCGACCACTTCACCTGTGAGTCTGAAATTCACGACCTATATGCATGAATAAAAATGTTGTATCTATAACAACTGATAACAAAGTAATAAATTGTTCAGCAGGATGAATTTCATTCTTTTACGTTTGATTTTATTAGTATTTCCAGAAAACATCCATTCAAACTAGTCTCACTTCTCTAATCTTTTTCTCCTTATTCATTGAATTAGGTGCCCGTTTCAGCTAAATTACTCATCACACATACGGAGTTTATTTTTGTTTTCTACAAAATAAATTTGGTAATATTTCCGTGAAATCTAAAAAATGTAACTTCATTCAACTCATTTAGTTAAACTAGATTGAATTTTGGGTTCAAAAATAATCCGACTCCCTGGTATATGCAGGTACCCACTGTGCACACATATCTTTACGCATAAGAAGTGGGCAGGAGAAAAATAGAATTCCAATGAAAGTCAGGAAAAAATCAGGTATTATACCATGAAAAGAGTTTGAATAATTCTTACTATTAAGATGTGCATTTTGCCCACTTTGGTAGATCTGAGTGTTAAATACGAGGGGGTTTGAAAAAATCGTAGAAATTACATATGGATGGATAGTTGGGAATTTGACTTTAAATCATTTTTTTTCATTTTCAGTGGCGTCCTTCACTAACAATTTTCAAAAATTTCAGCGCTAAATCGTCTCTTAGTTTATTTTTTTGACAGCAATATAAATAAGAAGACGTGATCGTTGGCTATTTTTGTGAAATGGATAAATTGGACGCCATCGTTGCTAAATCATTGAAGTTTCAGTTTAGAATCATGGTATGAATCCCACCGGAATTTATGAAAAAGATGCATAGATGTGTACCGGTGACGCACTCCTCCTTCAGCCGGGCAAAACGGGCTGCTGAATTTAGAAGAGGCAGAATATCTATCAAGAAGATGATCCTTGCAGTGGCATTTGCTTTCAGCGTCAGTTACGCGGCAAATAAAAACGGCGTTGGATCAAAGTGCACGATACGGCGATTGTCGAGTGACCGGCGAGTGAAAGTTGCGCGCAATAGCCTTTGAAGGAGCTTCGGAAGTCATCGCCCTCGGCAGTGTAGCCGCACTTCATTTCAACTGAAAAATTCGTGGATGTCGAAAATGTCTGCGGGGATAGGTGCCGCAGAATGCTGACCGTGGACCAAAAACGCGCACACGATACCAGAATTTGCAGAGGATCAGCTTAGCCGTGATGCTGGCGTAAACAAAAAGATTTTGTTAATCCTCTGTTTGTGACCATTGAGCGAGACTTGGATTCACCGTCGCAACTCAAGAGCAATCGGAACCAGTGGATTAAGACAGGAATCATTCCACCAAAGAATGTTCAGGGATTAGGTCCGTCGGAGAGGCAAAGTCGCGACTTCAGTTTTTGTATTGGTAGATTATTTGAAAAAGAGAATACAATCAACCAACAGTCTATTACTGTTGACATTTTCGTCGATAAGTTACAGAGCCGCCATTGATGAAAAACGACCCTTCAGAACACAACGCAAAGAGACATCTCGTGTCAATGTCACAGACCAACGATCCGAGTAATTCGTTGATACAAAAGCCGCCAGAAATCACATTCTCTTTGGCTGAATCAGTTCCCCCGCGTCCACTATCTATTCACGCTCAGACCTATTGGTCCCCTCCAACTTCCATCTCTTTCCACGACTGAAAACATTCCTTACTGGGAACAGATTTAATACAAAATGGGAGCTTATAGCCGAAGTGGACGCCTCAATTATAGAAAAGCGAGAAATCGCACTTTAATGCCGGCATAAATGGCACTCGAGCAACATTGAGATGAAGTGTATTGACTTTAAAGGAGATTGTGTTTGAGAACATGCAAAAATAATTTTACTCCCTAACTATTTAATCTTGCCCATTCACTTCTGCGAATTTTTCAGAAACCCCCTCGTATCGATGCATTTTCTACAAATCTATGGTGATGACTCGTGCATTACATTACTATATATATATATATACATATATATATATAGTATCTGTATATATATATATATATATATATGTTTCTTTTTCAATGCATAATCGTTTTCTGTGGCAACGAACCAAAATATAGCATGTACAAGCTGGGAGCAGCTCGATCTATCAAAATCCAGATGTTGTAGCCCGGCACCAGAGGATTTCGAACATTATCTCAATAATAACACATCATGATTTTAAACCGCCGCAGTTGCTACTAACGACATCGCCCACTTATTAAAATTGGACCGAAATATCATAACTTCACTCTTCTATAACATCTGCATCCGGCCTGTTTGTATGACCCAGTACTCTAAAATACCAACGAGACAAAACTGACTTTGCAGCGACTTTGGCTGGGGAGCGACGGAGTTCGAAGGAAATCTTAATAAATCGCCTAATGAAAAGTCGAACTAAAGTATTTACACACGTTCGAAGAATGCTATCGGCATTACGATTTGAACGTAAGTAATGCGGAATTTAACGCACTTTTTGCTTGGACTTAGTAATCGTTTGACACGGTATGTGTTCTATTCCGGCGGAAGAACGAAATGAAGGACACGTGTCAGGTACCTATGCTATTCTATGTGATTTAATATAGAAGGCAGATCAGGATTAAGTGAACCGTTTTATCTTTTTCAAAAAAATCGTTTTCTATTAACAAACTAAATGTGTTTCTCAAAAAATAAACCGTGCTATTTGCAAATATTGACCCCTTGACTACTTCTAAATTTGCTAGAGTCTCTGTCAATGATTTCTGTGTTTCTCACGTTGCTTTTTTAATACCTATAATTCTTGTATTTTTCTGTATACGTTATTTATATTTAAAATGTGAAGACGTTACAAACTTGAGCATGTCAAAATTTCCGGGGCTAAATGAACGAAACCTGATATTAAAAATGGATTAAAGAATAAAAACAAAAGCTTTTTTATTATGAAAAAAATATTTAATATAAAGCTTTATCTAGTCATTTCTTCATAATCTATATGTATTTTATACATATTAAATACTTTTCAAAATACTGTATATATCATCTGATCTTTGCCGGCCATACGCAGCTTTTTTCCAAGACACTGGACACTGTCAAATTCAATTTCATAGATGTATTCATACGCTGAAGTCACAGAGACCAGAAAGTTCATATCGTTGCAGTGTTCTAGACACTCAAACTGATACTGAAAAAATTAGTTGGAAAAAGATCGGATCAAAATTAAGATCCATAATTCGCATGAGTCTCGCATCCATATCTGGAACTCGTTAATTATAAAAAAAAAATATATTAATATACTAATCATGATGACAAAAAAGTACTGGTAAATGTGTTAAGGAGGCCATAAAATTTCATAGTCACTTACATCCCAGGACTGTTTACAACGAACAGTTGTAAATGATTAAAAAATCCGCCATGAACAAAATTCACTTCTTCATTGTTGGAAACACTCAGAAGCGTAATAAGAACCGGAACTTCGTTACACGAGAACTCTACCCCTAAACTTCGATTGGCCGAGTGGGGACATTAATAGTAATCCACACAGTCGATAGAAAGCGAGTACGTAAAACTGTTTTCACCTGGATCAAAAATCAAAAGAGTTCACTTAGGTCTCTCAGATCTACCCTAGTAACATGTTTTCTTTAATTTGTTCGAAAAAAGATTTCAACAATATCTTCCAATTATATTCGTTAAATGTATTTCAAACAACATACTTTTCCATTCAATGAAGAATTTAACGTGAGAAAGAAACTTGAGTCAAAAACTTGATTGATTGAAAAAATCAACAACCTTACAGACTCTTAAAACGAATTCATAGTCCCAGTAGATCTGACACTAAAATTCGAAAACTAATCAACTTGGATCACCAAATCGACCATCCATTCGTGGATGTGGGATGAGTGGAGGGTGTTGTCTAGAGAGTACAATTAACTACTTTGTGGCAAGACTGTCAGATACGCATTTCGCTGTCAAAGAGGCCAGTGCGAAAAAAGGGGTTAAGTTTCCAGGTTTTAAAATATCTCGCTTCCTATTAGTGCCAAAAGGGAGAAAGAAATTAGAAAAAAAAGCATTTTTGTAGAAATTTAAGTTCTCTTTAACTTATAGTTCTCGTGCTTTCTTACATTTTTATTTTGTGCAAAATTTTATGTAAAAAAGAAAGAGTTTTGCATCTTTTCATCGTTTTTTGTTCATGTTTGACATTAAGAAGAAGAGCCATTATTGCAAAGTTGTAGAAAATACAAAAATCACTAAAACTTTCATCGTATTAAAATTCGTGTGCGATAGTAATATTTATTGTTTTACACAGCTGAAAAAGAGGCCGCGTGTGCCGTATGCGCAGGAACACTAACAGAGGAGCTGCATTGAAAGCCGCTTTGTTTTTGTGGGATAGTTGCGCTCAGGGTGCTCATGACTATTTTCCACTTTTCTGACAGAAGTTGAATTCCGCGACGAAAAAGATATGGGTCTGTCTTTTAAGCCAATCAATCAACAACCTATTTATCCCGATTTACCACTCCGTAGGCATACGCAAACGTGTACGCTTCCAAAGCCATTGGATTTGCATCGATCGGAATGAGTTGTCGTAATCTCGGCAGTGTCGGGTCCGGAGAATACGCTGGGGTTGCGGAGAACCCACTCATTCGAGCTCGATCAATGGCCTCGTTTCACCGGTTATAATGCGACATGCAATAGAGAAGAATCCACTTTTTGGCTGATTCTATGCAATTGATGGTCAGTTTTTGGTCGAATTATCATTCAAACGCTCCAGTCCCAGATGTCGATAACGTTCGGCGGTGATTGTTTCCTTCGGTTTCAACGAAAGCTCATTAATACGACACCCTTCGTATTCCAAAGAATAGAAGAGCTTTTAGCTGTGTCCAGTCATCCCGGGATCACGCCAACAAGAAACTCTTCTTCTTATGCCTTGCAAGCAAACAAATCAGGAGATGTTTAACACGTCGAGCGCCACGCTAATTTTACACTGACTAGCCCGTGGCGCAAATAATATGAATTCGTTATTGTTAGCGTATACATACTGTGTTCAAATATTATTCAGAACAGATAGGATAAAGTGTGTAATCATGTGCTTAAAGCATTTATTTTACAGAGGAAAGTTACCGATTGTGACCCTCGCGGATTTCTTTGTTTTTCACACGATTTTTAATTTTTTTGCAATAGTCGTTATGAGTCATAGCACTATCTAATGAGAAAACCATGTCATGAAATAAAAAATGGCAGGAGAATCCAGGACCACGCGACGATTTTGTAATAATATGTTACGAAGAAATATTCAAAAAATCTAAGGGCAGGATAAAAGGCAAAAAACTGTACCAAAAAACTTGTGACATATCATTGGAGACTGTAGTAGGTTCACCTTTTCTTTGTTTGGAAGTCTTTTAATACCACACACCATAGTCGGAGATAATGCGCGCCATAATATTTAAGCATACATGTTATATACATATATATATATATATATATATATATATATATATATATATAAACTATTTTTATACAGTTCTATCATTGCATTCAATCACATTCACACCTTCGTAGTAACGATTAAAATATTAGAAAAAATCTAAAAGTATTAAAATTTACTCGAAATATGTGTTACTAGTAATCCTGGCTTCGCATGAGTCATCGGTCACTTCGCGGCGCTATCTGAACAAACTTAGTGATCGAGTCACTGGTGACCATTATCATGCCACATTCGCCGTTTTTAAAAAAAGATTAACAATGGCATTTTCGGTCGAATTCAAATTGCAGCCATGTCTCTTTTTTTCTGGATCTTTCCAGTGGCTTGTAAACGTCGTGAAATGGTTGATTCATCTCCTTCGAGCTGTCTGTTGAGACATTTCATTTTGAGTCAGTTCAGGCACGGTTTTCTTCCTCTAGAGCTTGTAGTTGTTGTTCAATCATTCGAACTTTTTCGACGTTGAATCAGAAAAATGTTCACGCAGCCAAATCCCTATACGTTGTAACCGCCTGTAGGGAAAGTGATGTTGGGTTCTCTTCTCGGACAAACAGAAAGGCCGCATGTTCCGAAATCTTCTCGAGAATTATCACCGACGAGCGATCAAGTTCAAAATGATCAGGACTTCTGATTACCAGTGTTTTGTTACAGCGCGACCGTGCTCGGTCTGCACTCCGGTGATGACCATCGAACAACTGCGCTAAGTGTCTGCACTCTGAAACGATTGCCATCCGGTGAGGACGACTCGAGGAGACTATTGACGGAGGAGTCAAGAAAGTTCAGTCGGATGAAGAGTCGTGCATGAATGGCTACGCCCACACCCAATCAAAAGCTTTTTTACTCTAGAGCAGAATCCGACGATTGGTCGAGTGCTGGCGAACAGAACTGAACACATCGGAGATTTCATTTAAAAAAGCGGTGCAGATTGTTTGACACTCGCTTGCAACTGAAAGATGAAAATGCGAATAACTCAGGTTTTTCATTTTCGATCAGACATAATGTATCATTTATTTTTCAAATATAATTTCTAGATACATAGGAAAATTCTAAATGTTCAGAAAATGATCAGAAACGTTTTGCCACACAACGAAAAATGTAGAAAACTCATGACCTTTCGTAAATATTTCAGTAAATCGATGTTATGTTTCAGGGAGATTCAGGCGGTCACGTTACAATTGACGGGTGGAGGATCTACATTTTGTCGTGGGCACATAACGTCTTTAGAGCAAAGCTTGCGCAATGACACCCGTCGCCCAGTGTTTTATACGAGGAAGTTTCCGCATATGTTCCATGGATTGAAAATATCGTATGGTCTTAAATAACTGAGGAAATGAATAATCGAATTACAATTATATTTCACTATTTTTGTTTTTCTTTCATTGCAATACTTCTCTTACACAATTTTATGATTCACTAAATATAGGCGATAAATCAAGCAGTCGTTTACTTAATGCAAAATTTGTTATATGACTCATATGAAATTCAATGATTTTTTACAACTTTTAGTACTAAAGGACAGTAACTTTGTGATTTAAAAGATGAGAGTGGTGCATGAGATTCTTTTATATATTTTAAGTGATAGCTATTCTTTGTGGCACGGTAGTGCGTGTCCGTCTCATAGAATGTGTCATACAAATTATCAACAAACGGACACCGGTGGATAGGAAGCTTGATGCACGTTGTTATTAACGTTTCTCATTTTAATTTTAACCCGTGTAGACTAGCTTTTCGTTGCGTATCGTATTACTGTTTATATCACATGGTATCAAATTTATATAACAAGTGGATTTTGTATTTGTGTATCGCTCTATATAATATTTATATTATGTACTTTTTCAACCAGTTTGTAAAAAGTGTGTCAATATCAATTAAGTCTAAATGAGTTCAATTATTCAGCTTCTTGCACAATCCGACTTCTGTTCTATCGTTCACTGATAATATTGGATTCGTATACGATTTGAGAATTGAATCACAGGCGATTATTCATCGCCCAGAAAACGCTCCTATCAATCGATTGTGTATTCGGCATCGTTTTCTGCACTCATTTCTCAACGCTCAGGTAGTTGCTAGCTTTCTCGTTTTTAAAAAAATGGACTGTTTCGGTCGATGAAAAAAATCGGTTAAGTGATTTTCCACAGCCACCATGGTGTCAAATTTATTACCGTTTAAACTACAGCGACTGGAACAAATGATAATCCGAACGGACGTAATGTCCAGAAAAACACGGTGCAAGCGAACATGGTTTCCCCATTTCCACTGCTTCCAGTTTTTGCAGAGTCATTTTTACTGTATATATGGTTTTGCGTTGCCCGTGGTGGAAGGTGTGTCTCCCAGCTTGAGATTGGCTGAAATCGGACGCTTTTCTTTAATAAGCTGCGTTCAGTTTGGTTGTTTGTTGACAGTGCTTCTTCTTAGTAATCGTTTCGCCTCATGAGCAGCTCCAAAATAAACGACACGCTTTGCAATCCCACTAAACACGCAGCAATACCTTCATCGGATGCAAGATAGCTTTGGCGACTGGGTACTGTTCCTTCATTCGTTTTTTCCACGTTCGTCTGCATCGGACGTTGTTGTACATGACGACATTTATCATTTACAGTCACCGATTGATCCGAAATAGGCTCTCAAAGACGTCGAAGAAAGAAACTACCGAAGAGATGCAATCGAACCTATTTTTCAGACAACGAGTGCGGCGCGCACGTATTCCGGCTTCAACGTGGACCCTCGCTTCTTTTACATGCCGAAATGCATTCGATCTAGCAACATCGTGTGCTTCGGCAAACCGTATTACGTCGAAATTCGCGACTTATTGCTCAGCTGAAGCGCGCACAACATCGTCAAAATCGATCTCGAGCGCGGTCGACCATCGAGATTAAAAATCACACCAAGTCTGAATTTAGTAAACCGTTTTCTTCACAGTCGGAAGCGATGGTGCATGGTCGAGAATAAACCTCCCGATTTATTTTTTTCGTTGCAGCGCCAGCGGTTCTCCTTATCGAAAGTTATTAATCGAATACCATTTCCTAATCCTTCGCAGTTCTTTTACAAGTTTCACTTCTAACGTTCGTGGCGACCACTTGCATAGTTTTTTATTTTTATTTCATTGTGTCGAAAACTTGATTCTTGAGTAATTTCAACGTACGATGCTGCGATCAGCGCTGCTGAAGTTTCTATTATCAGGATGTATAAGCATCGTTTTAGAAATAATATTTGGATCGACCGGACGATCTACACCATGTTCTGATGACTAATAATTGCTGCACAGCCATCAGCGGTCAATCAGCACGAACTACAGCGCTCACGCCAGCATTATTTGATAATCACTCTGGACGTTTGTTTGCTCAGAGATCCTGTCATATCACCAGTCAGTCAATTAGCGACAGACAGTTTCAAACGGTACCCCGTTGATTACGCTGATCTTGCGGTCAGGAAAAACGCACACCGTTTCCCCGGTGATTTCGTAGATCTGGTTCGATCGATACGTTGCACTCCTTATCCACAGAGACGGGATGCTTGTTGCATAAACCAATTGCATGTACGTGTCTTCCTGATAGCCGACCGTTTATTCAGAACGCCCCCGTATGACTGAATACTATCCGATGTGTTGGATTCAAACTTGACAGTACTGATTCAGCAGTGGAGCCGAGTGAAATGTCCACGTTTTCTATTCAAATTCGGGCGAACGTATTATATTCGTACGTTTCTCGAGAATAAAAAAATGTAAAGTGCGGGCGAGCAGTGAGCATCGTGCCGAGAAAGTGTGGTCTGTGAAGTGCGTGCTGCACAGTGGCGCTGGAAATGTATGCCTCGTTCGGAATCCCGATTCTTTCGTCTGCAAGTTTTAAAAAAACGGTCACGAGAATTAACATTTTCTTTCATGTCCTCGCGTTTCAGAAAAGGAAGCTCATAAATGAGATTTCGTTTCTTAGTCGAACAATTTCACAGATGTCTGATGTAGACGTGCCTTTGTCTCCGCGCACACGAGGCAACGGCGTACTGGTTTTTAAACAGGAAACAACTTCTCCAATACTAGCGTCGTTGTTTCTTGGTTTTCTGCAAAATGTTTTTGCGTGTACGTGACCAGAAATGTAAATAGACGATGAACTGAATTAATCACTAGTTAAAGTAGATGCGGATTTTCAATTTGATTTGGATATCTGTAAAGAAATATGCGTACAGAAGTACTTTGTTCTACCGTATTTATTTCTTGAGAGAGGACTCTAAAATTCTCATATAATATATAAATAACATTTTCCGTCTCTTAAATTCAGCTGAAAAGGTTCAGCCAAAACAACGAAACATCACTCTTCCAATACCGAAGATTCTTATATTTCATTTATTATTCTTTAACAAAAAAATACGATATTCAGTTGAAAAGAATGATTTGCAAAGCAAAATTTCATGTACGTTGTTGAACTTTGAAAATAATTTTTCGAATAACACAGCGTATCCAAAGTGGTGATGGACCGAATCCCGATTTCTCTTCTTCATGTCAAAATCGTCGGCAGTGAAGAAATTACATTCGTTTTGTATTGGACGTACGCAGCTTTATTATGACAAAAGCATCTTCTAAAGCGGTTCCAAAATTATCGTTCTTGTACCCGTTGTCTGAAATATATGAAATGCTTGTTTGATAGTCAGATGTCTCGGTCGAGTGACACCCACGTTTCACTTCTCTCACACTTTCTGTCCTAGATAAACTCAAGATTGTTCATCGAAGAGACAATTCTTCCATTTCCGATTGTCCAGGAACTTCATTAACATCTTCTATTCGTCAGTATATCAAAACTGTTCGCGGTCGGCAAAATGAACCATTTTAACATTTCGTTAGTAATTTTGTAAATGTCATTTTCGACACAAGTCCTAAAAATGTATTTTTTTCCACTTCGCACGCGTGCCGAAACAAGATTAATTTTCGATATCGATTCGCAAGTGGCCGGGAATCGGGTTCGAATAACGAGCCGTAGTTTTTAAGTGAACTCAAAATTTATTATTTTGAAACACAGACAAACAATAGAGGGAACGAACGAGGTGGCGTCGTTGTGTCTGCTTTGCCGCCATGTCAAGGAGTGTCCACTCTGTTTCGGGGGCATCAACGCGTTGGCGTCAGCCATCTACGATAACAACCGTTCATCAATCGACTTGTATGCTCTATATAAGATCGTTTTACATAAATATTTAGCTTCACAGTGAAGCACATTTTTTGGAGAAATAGAGAAAAATGAGTTTTACTTTATTCTCGAGAAGGAACACTGCGTACCAAATAAAACGTATTAGTTGTAAAAATCTCACTTGCTAATCTTGCTGGCTTTGCCATTGTCCTTGTATGAAAGAGGTGAAATTATTTATAAAAAAACAATGTGTGTGAAAAGAAATAAGACTACTCGCGCGAATTTTGTTCTTTTATATGCGACTTGTGGGTTTTTCAAAGAGACGCTATAAACCGTTTGAGGGGACTCGAGCCGAACTGCTTAGTTTTAATATCAGTTACTGACTGCTTTATTATTCGACTATTACAGTATTTATAATCACTGTTCTCATCTGAACAATATATTATTATAATTTATTAAGAGTATTGGAAAATTACAATGTTGCTTTATCATTTTATATAGAAATGTTTGTCTAAATTAGTAGTTTTACATTATTTATAGTTTTGTTTACAAAATATTCTTATATTCTAGACATAGGTATGATTATTATTACAGATAGCCTTACTCGATGATAAGGTTTAATTAAATAATTTATACACTATAGGGGTTAACTTGATATATAACATGCGGAAAAAGTAGACCTTCCGAGCTGTAAATATAGAATTGTTTATTTTTAAATATCTTTTCATAGTGTTTCTATTTTGCAAGGAGACAATACTCTATTCGCATGTTTGATGATACAAATATAAATGTTGTTCTGTGGGTTCTGCATTGTCATCGTCAGAGTAATCACACATCCACAGTATATCATACAATCAGAACATCATCCACGGGAAGTTTTATTGTTATTTGCCCTCAAAATCCCCATATTGCCCCGTGCACGTAAAGCGAACGCCGAATTTACCATAAAATGGGGAATTCGTAAATTGAAGTAAAGTCGTTCTGAGACCATGTCGACTTAACCACTTTCACCTTTGATTAAATATTTTTAATTTTAAAACTTCTGTTTCTTTTGCTGATCTTTTGAGTTACTTAACTAATCTATTTTTGGTCAAAAAAATTGATTTTTATTTTCAGATTTCAAATTTTAATTACGGACACATATGTCCCACCAGTAATTTAAGTTAGGCATATTTGTCCCAATAGTAACAGCAAACATGTTTTAGTGAGGATACTTTATTAAAAAAAATTATAAAGATAATGTATACATACAATAAAAATAGTCAATAATCAATCAGTTATTGCTAGAAACAAGTGTCTCGTCTGGTATGATGTGGCAAGAATCGAAATCTTTACACGACGGCACTTTGCCAGAAAGACGTGCACTAGAGACTCCATCCCGTTTTCTACCATTATTTGAAAAAGGGCGCAACGGTAAGCATCTACACGACGACTCAGACTACCTTCTGTAGGTGAATGGTCGCCAACGTTATATAAAAATCTGAGCTGTTCGTAGAAGTTCGGCCTGTTGATTTTTTCTCAATACCATTGCGTTTTTCCCGACCATAACCTATCGAATCCTTTCGCCTACCATCTTTTCCAGAAGGCTATCGAGGAATGGTCTTTACTAAAGTGTTATTTCTGGGTAAAAGAATATGAGTGTTGGCTGCAGTCGTTAATAAAAATATTTAAAAACCTTTCCTCCACCATTTGCCTGATTTTCTGTAAGAGTTATATAATGCTGCCAATTGATTGAGAAAATCAACACCTCCCCATATGTACGTTATAAAAAGATATTGCACTCGGACAAGAAATCTGAACTCTCTCGTAAGTTTTTCAATCTTCTAAGAACAGTATTTGTGTTATTACCACCATGGCAGTTGCTGCGGACTAGTGCTTCGCGCATATCTTGTCATAAGAAAGACCAAAGAGCCTTGAAACATTTCCCAGTGCTTTATGTTCTCCCCTCTTCCCACAGCTTTGTAGTAATTTTTGGCATATTTTTTTCTGCTTTTGTACAAAGTGCCCGTAACAGCAAAATCCGCCTGTGTTATTTATCAATCTAACTGTTGTAAAAAAAACGATCAGAAACAAATCATAACATCTTCAGTTTTCAGGAATGAAACAAATTAACTTTTTTACTACACGTTCTCCTAACAGTAGAGTTATCAGAAACTCTGATTCTTAAAATATATATATATATATCATGCAATTATAAACTATAACCTATCTTAGAGAATCACAAATTCCCCAAATCTTTTTACCACTTTATGGAAACTTCATTGGTATGTACTGCTTCGACACCGATCTCCCTTTGAATTTTGCCATTGATTCTCGTCAATGTACTAAGGTAACTACATAGCTTTCTGGCAGGTACAGATTTTTCTTTTCAGACACGATACCACATCATGTATATAATACTGTTTAAGAAGAGAATTCTCTGGTCGTTCATGATCGGTGTAATACATTTTTGATAGTAACAACGCACGTCGGTCTCTTAAAATAGCATTTTTATTACAGTGTTACTTACACTTGGTTTCGACGACCAACAATCACAGAGAGAAAGGCAAATTTGTTATAGCCTTTACACAATAAAAATACATCCTATTACAATCATAATCTCCTTGAATCAGTAAGCTGAATGTTTTGCTTTTTATAAATATCTGCGAGAAGCTCTAACCTTCGATTAGTATTGTGTGCAATGTAAATATCAAATTGGCTTTCCAGGAAATAATTTGAAAAAAAATCATCCAAGTTTAATACAACTTCTATCAAGATTTAATTGAAACAGCACTGGATCTTTATAACCCAGTATATCGCGCTTTCCTGAAACTTTAAATTTTCCTTAATTGGGTTCAAGTCTCTCCGAATTACTATATTATCACGTTCGTTCTGGATGTTTCTTTGTTACCTTTGGTTCCAATTCTAACTCACCTTCAGACGGAATTTTTCAAGAATTTCATCTTGTCTTCTTTTGCAATTTTTCTTCGCCATAGTTCCTAGCATTTCTTTTTCTCTTTACACCTTGCACATTTTCCAAGTCACTATTGGTAATAATTCTCAATATCATTTTTAATATCATGTGGAATAAAATTTATATCTATATCTTCGTCATCACTATCGTGAAATGGATCCTCATCCGAAGAATAAGATAAATTGTCGAGAATATTTTTGTAATTCTTCAAATCTGTAAGTAGTTTTACCCATTTTACCTACAGATAAGAATATCTCCTAAAAATACTGTTGGGACAAATTTGGACAACAAAAAAATACGAATGGGACATATATGAATCACTGGAGGTTAGATTAGCATAAGTTATAAAATAATATGTTACATTACTTCTAATGCTTTTATTCAAAGTGTTTCAATAAAAGCACTAAACACTGTATAATAGAAAACACACAAAAAATTGATGAAAACCATGAAAATCACTAAAAATTTTTCAAATCTGTTTGGTTCACTTATAAAACTCAATCAAAACTTGCATGTTGCTTGATATCTATTTACAAAATGAAAAAGCTGCATGTGTGTCCAACTATTCGTTTAGCACTGTACAACACTAATAGTCGGATAAGTTAGTATTAAAATTAAACAGACAGAAGAATTTTTCGTTAATAACTTTTTGAAAAATTTTTATGGGTTTGTAGGTCCCGTTGTTTGTGAAAACAGTTGAAGTGAAAATCGGATGGAATGAATGTTTGAATTCGTAGTCAATCAATTTTGTTAATTTTGGGAATAGCTATTCCTGCTCCAGCGATGACCTGCAACAGCTACACATAGTCAATTTTTTATTTCTATTCTCCGGAAAGTTCACGCGGAGAATTTCTGCTTATTTCGGTATTAAATTTTTAAATCATTTTTCGCACTACGTGGCCCGGATCACAAACTGAAGCTTACGCTAAACCGGGTGGATTTGTTTATCAACTATTTTCCAAATTCTTGTCAAAAAAGGTTTTTCGTCAGCAGAAATCTTTAATGAAATGAAAAATGTGCTGGATGATGAGTGCACCTTCGTATTCCTGGCAACCGAAAAAGTAGTGGGTAGCTAAATTCAGATGTGGGTGTGTAAGCTCAGAGGATAACCCGCGTGTAGTGGACGTTCGAAAACAGCAACGACAGAACAAATCATCTAAAAGCACGATATTATAACAGAGGATCAGCGATTGAAGATGTCTGGAAATTGCCAAAGTTTATCAGTAGGTGTCTTAGATGAGACGCGTGTCTCACACCCCAACTAGAAGAGTTTAGGTATGAGAAAAGCTATCGGCAAGATGGGTGCTGAGTTTACTATTAATTGATCATAAAATGCAGTTCTAGTACGAATTTCCCAAGACTGTTTTTGGATCGAGTTAAAGAGAGGGATACGACTTTATCCAGAAGCGATTTGTGACTACAAATATGAGACTTAAATTCACCATTACTTGCTTCCAAAGTCAAAACTTATCAGTCGAAAACATTGTAGCGTTCTCCGCCACTTACATAAAGAAGGAAAATCAGTTTTATCCGCTGGGAAAATATATGAAGCTAACTTTACCAGGATGCTAAGCAGATCCCGTCAAATGACTACCTTCCAAACTTAGTCAGAAACGATAACAGGGAGAATATTATGCTAAACTTTTGGATCGACACGATCAGACAATTCATTGAACAAGATCAGGTCTATGGAAGAAATCATTTTCATCAGGACAATGCGCGTCCCTATACAAGTGTTACTGTCCATCAAGCCTGTTCTCCAGATTTTACCATTCAGATTTCCACCTGTTCCTCAAAACTTAAGAGATCCATGGTGGTAGGCGAGAGTGTTGTTAAATGAATAACTGATAACAACAGTGAATCGCTATATTGAGGATCTCCAAAGAAAAATAATGTTTAGGATGGCATAAAAGCACTGGAGCGTCGCTGAATAAAGTACATTAGAAGTTCAAGGAGGACCATGTTGAAAAAATAAAAATAATTTAAAGATACAAGTTATATTCCTCCATAGTTGGGCCGTAGACTTTTCAAAATGCCTCGTTTATATATATATATATATATATATATATATATATATATATATATATATATATATATATATATTGACTGATAAAATTAATTCTGTACTGCCATAATTGATACAGCAAACTCTGTTTGAAATGAAAATATTTTCTCGACGTTTTACGATTTTGGGAGAGTGTCAAACAACATTTAAAAATAAATCAAATCTTGCCGCAAGAAGCATAACCTCACAAAAAAATTAGCCAGATATGATGGAGAACGAGAAGCAGCATATCAGGCATTACATATGTTCAAGATCCGAATAACAGATTGTACAAAATACACAAATGTTAAAAGTTACACCGTTAGGTTGATTTAGCTCTTGAGGGTGTGAAAGAGAGAAGGTTTTTGCATGGATTTCTTTTTCCAAACGATCCAAAGACATAGCTGAAAAACAGTAAAATCATTTGGTTGTTCTAACTGTAAAATTACTTTAAAAATAAACTTAACCGACAGTAAACAATCATAGAAAGAAACAAATGTCGCATAGAAATATAAAAATTAATAAGAGCCATAAGTTTGTCGCAGAAACGTTCAGGTATTTCATAGCTTTCCAACACGATTATAAATTCAGTTAACTGTTGCTTACAGTCATACTATTAAATGTTCTGCAAAGCACACATGTCATGTTTCAAGTACAAATATTTCATCTAATCTCGAACCTACCGCTACACACATTTCGAAAAAGGTCAATATCCTTTCAGATTAATACGTAGTCATCCTCAATACCTATAGTGTTGAAAGCTGCAATCATTAACCAATCAAATAACATGCAACAATTTGTAACCAATGTCGTGATTTACAACCAAGAATAACAAAATTGTCACCGCCCACATGTCACTTACAATTCCTACTAGTTAACGGTAAAATAAAACAATATAAATATAAAGTTGTTAAATCAGCTGAGATGTCTGGTCAGCATTTAAAGAATACATTAATACAATTGTCGAGATGCAGAAAAAGCCTGAAATCGTCCGAAGATATACAGGGAGAGGCTGCACTGGAGTTAATAGATAACATCCGATCAGGAATGCGTGAGTGTATTCCTGAAAAATCCAATGAGGAAACCAACAATCTGAAACATACGGATGAAACGATCAGAAAGATCAAACTTGGCGCCGCAGTCAGAAGACGCTGGCAGCGAACGAGCGGATTAGAAATGATGAGGCTGAGGGAATCGGCTCTCGGGGAGAGATAAGACAGGAGATCATCCAAGCCAAGAGCAGGCTTTTGGAAGAGAGACTGGCCCGAGCTAATGTTAAATATAACATCAGCTGGCCAAGCCCTCCGAGTCGTCCAGAATAGCAAGAGAAGAAGTTATGCCGCCATTGAAGAAACCCAAGACGGCACGTACCTATATTCTGACAGAGAGAGAGAGCGGAAGAAATAACGAATTTACACTTCGAGAACGCGCTGGGGTGGGTGAGAACCTAGGAAACCCTGAAGACACCGTTCAATTGAAAAAGACTCATCGATGCATGGAGGACTCGCCATGAGACGACGAACCTGAAGAAGGTGATCAGATTGTACCCCTACGTCTCCAGCTATGAAGTACACGGTGCCATTAGAAAATTCCGACCCTGGTAAGGCGCCCAGGATAGACGGAATACCACAGAACCTGGTGCTACAATATTTACCCGCAGAAGGGATTGGTTGCGCTAACAGAAGTATACAATGCTGCAATAAGGGAACAAAGTTACTTCCCGGAGCAATGGAAGTTAGCCAAGATACTGGCATTTAAAACAATGCAAAGAAAGCAGGGAACAGGTCGCTTTAGTTACCGACCGATCAGTCTGCTTGCAGCTTTTTAAACAAGGTGTTCGAGAGGAATATTATTGAACAGAATAACAGCGCCAAGAGGAATCACTGCAGGAACATGGTTCCGGAGCAATTTGGATGTCATAAAGGGACATTCCACGATGCATCAGCTGACGAGGATCGCTCAGGCATGTCACTTAAAAGTTTCCGGAAAGAACACCGCACGTCCATGATACTATTGGACATAGAGAAGGCGTGCGACACTGTATGACATGATGGCCTGATATATAAGATTAATCGCGAATCGATTACCAGTATATTGCCTGAGTGAGGATCATAGACAAGTACCTGACGAAACAGGACTTTTTATTGTCGAAGTCAATGGAAAGAATTCCACATAAAAACCAGATTCGAGCCAGGAGTGCGCAAGGCTCGATACTCAGGCCAGTCCCTGTTACGTATTGCATCATCGATATAAGGAGAGATGTAAAAGCAGAGCTTATGGCTCTGTACGCAGATGACACGGCCATATACACGACGGGCTACAATCTAGAAACCGCGAAAGACAAACTCCCGGGACTGACATGCTAGGCAGCCTGGTGAAATACTTCGACAAATGGAAGCTGAAGGTAGACGTGGCCAAGACTGAGGCAATCACCTTCGACAGGAGAGACAACAAATAGACCAAATCCAGGAAGAATCACTATGAATGGAACGCCCATCGATTGGAAGAAATCCGTAAAATACGCTCGGGGTCCAATTCGATGAAAACTGTTATATAACCGAACACACTCTGCAATGTGACAGAAAGAGGACCAAAGAGCGATGGCTGCAAAACTGAGCGGCCTGATGGCCAGGGACAGCCCCAACACGTTCCTGCATCCGCCACCCGGAGGCGACAACGCGGCTAGAAGTCCGCGATGAAGAAGTTATCACCTCGCAGGGAAGGCGGAGCAGAACCACCAGCAAAGGACGCAACAAAGGAGTTAATAATGGTGTTTATACATCCTCCGGTTGAATTGTTATACAGCAATCGTTAATTGTTATACAGGAGTTTGTTTCGTACGTAGTGGTTATGCCATAGTCACATGGAACAGGAAAGAGGGCAGGTGACCTCTACTCGTCGAGACAGGTCAACTAGGTTTTTGAAGAAAATTTTCTAGCGCAAAAATCCAAGATTTGGAACAGAAAAAACAGCAAGATTACTAAAAACACACGTCAAAGTCAAAATAAAGGTTAAATCCCAAGGCACGACAACTCGCCTCAAGAATAAGCGAGATTATTGGTAACAATATCAGACAAGAAACTTAAAACTGTTAAAAAAATCAGCTGGAGACGTTTATGCAAGAGCATATATTAGTACGTAAGAGTACATACAAGTACACATAACATCATTAATTACACGATCAAGAGTAATTTACAAGAGTAAGTTCGGAGAAAGGTACAATTACAAACTACACAGTGTAATTCATACACAGAACTTTGCACCAGAAATCAGTGTAATTCATACACACCACAGTTCCAGACTTTGTACCGATACACACAATTCAATTTAAAGCATTTGTATTCACGGTATCGGAAGTCTAGTATTCATTTTAGAATAAAAATACTGCATCATCATTGAGTTAATGTGTGTGCAGTTTGATTTTTCACTTGATTCAACTCTGCACGTGTAACCAGAAACAAAGCTTGCAATTCAACTTCTCTAAACTACGTTATGAAAACTTACAGATTATGTTTCATATAAATGGCTTTAAATAATCGTCAATTTTAAGCGTATGAAGTAGAACTAAGCTGTGTACATAGCAAATGTGGACATGCTTTACAGCTGATTGGTGATTTTTAATCTGTCCATCGCGGTTTGATTAAACTATCGAAAAAGAAATCAAAATATCTGAACAATAATAAATTAAAAATTGTTCTGCTAACGTTTTTGTTATGCCCTCTTAACTATGAAAACGAGAAAAATGTATACTTAGTTGCAGGATCTAATAAGAATTCTGCTGCGAATCAATCGGAAATCTTCAAGAAGGAAGCGGACAGCTAATTCTTAAATTCGAATATACGAATAACGATATCACAAAAAAAGCATAAAAGTGTTTCAGCATTTGCTTCTTAGTTATACAAGATGGCGATCAGACCATTTGATCTCTCACGTACGCCTCCCCGATCTGGCGGAACACCACGCGCACAACATCAAGCGCTTGCAGGTCGTTCAAAATAAGATCTTGAGGATGGCGGTGGATAATACCAAACTATCGAAACGATTGCGCTGCTGACGCGCCTGCGAATATGCTGTACGGTTGCCGAGGTATCGCTAGAGCAGAGCGAGCTGGCGGTTCTACACGCGGGTGCACCAGGGCAATCCGCTGCTGGGTGTCGACTGCCCAGAGCGCGTGTGATCCCCCTCGTGAGGAGGATTAGGACACCAGGAGGCGCAATAAGTTCATTTTACCGCCGTGCTATTTTAAAAACTACGCTGCTCGTGCGGCCGCCGGATGTGTGAGCAGACGGAAAACATGGGGAAATGACAGGACGGGAATGCTGGCGAGGCTGATGAGTCAGCACCACGACCCTTACGACTCTTATCTATATAAGGCCCCGACGTGGAGGGGGCAGGATGGGTAAAGATAGGGAAGGGTGGGTAGGGAGGTAGGAAGGAGTGGGTGGGGGTGGGGGGCTGCATGGGTCTTACCTTTCCTCTTCTTGAGTTTGCTTTACGATCGATATCCAGGTTTTTGGAATTTTTCCTGGATATGAGCACGTACTGCGCACCGAACAGTTAAATCGAGTTACATGCAGATTACTATAAAATCATATGCCGATAAGGAGGCTGTTGTCAGGGCGATCTCTCGCCTCTAGGAACAGTCCTATATTGTCTTCACAAAATCTTCTGATTCTCATGGGCCGATCAAAACCAACCAAAAATACGTGCAAAAAAAAAAAAATAAATACTTCTTAGTCGATCAGTAGGTAATTATTTATACACTCTTAATTACCGATTAAAATGTTTACATCGGTCCAATAAGGAATATTGTTGTTTCACTCACTTGCATTCAGTCGATACGGTTTTCAGTTTATTTGACACAGTAAGTGCAAACGAAAACAATCACGAGTGTCGCTACTTGCTTTTTCAAATACATTATCGAAACTTAATGATTATAATGTTGTACATAATCGGTTTTAAACAAATATTTAAAGCAATTTGGTGAAGAGCAATTGCAATATATGGCAATATTGCAATATATCTGCAATATATATATATATCAATATTGCAATATATCTGTCATGCATCGTCATAAAGACACAAGAGTGGGACTGAATTATTTAAATAAGAATCTAGCTATTGAGAATAGTATTTAGAAAAGTAGATCAGCATATAATGATCTTAGTGATGATGATGATTCTATTATAAGAACGAGATAAACTACTTACGTGACGAGTTCGAATAAAAATCTGCTGCGAAGCAACGGGAAAACTTCATAGACGAACTGAACAGCTAATTATTATCTTCGAATATTCGAATGAACGAACGTATTGAACTCTGAAAAATTATAAACGTGTGTGTTTAGCATTAAGTATTAACTTCATAGTTGATCAACCAATCCTTACTTATTTGTTTAATCGGAGACGGAAAACTCAACCGAAACAACAACTGATCTGGCATATTCACTGCGAATGGAAAAATACGAATGGAAACAGAATGTTTGATTAATCGTCAGAACGCTGAAAAATCGAGACAATAATCATCATAAATAGATATAAATCAGACATTGATCACAAGATTCGTACTTACATATATGTCCAAGTCGTAAATTTTATGAATCCACCGCAATTATTTAATTTCTGAAGATTAATATATCCGTAAAAAAAATAATCTCACTTGAAGTGAAATTGAATCAAAAAAAAATTATTCGCGGTGAAAAGTTATTCGATAAATAAATCAATTCATCGAATAGGTGATTCTTTCCATAACCTTGCTAGTTTTTCTCAAATCTAGCATAGCCGTGTTAAATGTATATATTGAATGTTTTCAAGTACTCTCAATCTTATTTGTTTGGACCGTTGGAAATATTTAAGGACGGTGCTATAAACATTTTGATAAACGTTTGTGCTAATTCAAAACGACTGTCGAGAGCCAGATAATTTCACTGAAAACCATTTTTTATTAGTTTACCGTTAGAAATAAATATGTGAACACGTAACATCATCCCAAATATCCCTCAAATATTGATATAATGTGTCGCGCCTTAGAAAAAAGACAGCAATCTTAATATTTCCGGTTGTAACTTTATGAAGATAAAAATGTTATCGAAAAGATAGTTAAAACACTTATACGGGGAAGAGTTTGAATAGTAGAATTGGTTCGTTTAGTAGCTGTCGGGAGAACAAAAGAGTTTTATCTGTTCTCATATAATTTCATTTCTTTTAGTTACGAATATGAAGTCGCAAGTCGTTCTGCCATTAGTTCTTCTTTGAAAGTTGTTTCGAAGTGCGATTCAGTTCTTTTTAAAAGGGGAAAACATTGAAGGAAATCTATGGGGAGATATCGCCTATTTTGTGTCAATCTTGTCCTTTCTACGAAACCTTCATATTGTCCTTTCGGTATTATTTCGTATGAGGGTATTATCGTTTCAGTTATATATATATATATATATATATATATATACATATATATATATATATATATATATATATATATATATATATATACATACACACAGTACTACTAAATCCTCTATCATACAACAAAAGTTACAGACTTTTGGATAAAGTAAACACATTGGCTTAAATAGATGCGTTAAGTATGTTTCTTTCCATAAATGCATACATACATACTTACATATATATATATATATATATATATATATATATATAAACATCTATATGTTTAAATATATGGCCGTATCTTGTGGTACATAACCATACCCTCTTTACCAGCCAACTAACATAGATAAACTAAACTATCAACCTAATAACCGAAATTAAAATCCCACAAACACTAATTAATAATACATTACTGGCGATCAGTTAACAACATGAAAAAAAAAACAGATTTTTTAACAAATTTGAGGACGTGTTTCATGGCAAAAAATAGAAATGATATTGATTCAATCTTAAAATACACCAAATATTGAAACTAACTAAAATTACGTTTGTCCTTCACATAAAATTTCGTACATTTCATTACAAAAAAAGAGGTTCAGTACATCTGCATAGAAACTCATTAAAAACGCATTTACGAAAAATATTGTATGTCGAACATAGAACACCTTGTTTGCCAGATTTTATTTATATTATCTTAAAATGTACAACCTATTATTCGGTTTTGTATTTCAAAACGGACATTTATATATACCAAACATCTGGCGCATTATTTAAACTGTAGTAATTAAGAACGCTT
>CM068321.1:1105661-1182156 GCA_034766995.1 Acanthacorydalis orientalis | reverse complement strand
CCCGTGTCCAGATCTCGGTTCCGGATCATCGAGGGAACGACGGATGCTGCCGCCAGAATATGAGTACGCGGTATGTTCTTCAAAGTACGAGGAGTGGAGATTTAGTTCTATGGTTGAATGATCCTCTTTTGATTGTTAAATTAAACTTAATTGTCTGACCTCGTATATATATATATATATATATATTTTCTTTGGTTATTTGTTGTACATATGCACATATACATTATATGTGATTCTATAATAAATATTTGTGATTTTTATTTTTACAATGTGAGTTAAGCTCCGTGCACAATTACTATAATATCACGAAATATTACTTGATAAGACCATATGGAAGTTGCTATTTTTTGATTGGTTTCAGTGGTTTTGATGCACACTGCTGACTCGATGTTCACTGTATGCAAATCACGCATGACGCGTACGGTTCTTTATCTCGGCTAATGTTGACTCTTTTCACATATTTCTGTTAAGCAGACACTTCGTGACGTGTAACACTTTTAAATCAGGTCAATTGCTATTTCAGTATGAAACATTTCGTGATAAATTGAAAAATGTGTCGATTTTAATTGAAGATAACATAAAAATGTATTTTTTTTTATTTTATTATAGTATAGTATATTATAACCTAGTATACTATATAGTATAAATATTATAATATATAGTATAATATATATTATAGTATAATATAACATAATAAAACAATCTGGTTCTTCCAGATGTAAAAATAACTCTAAAATAAATTAACAACATAGCTATTTATTAAAATATTTTTTATAAATAGCTATTATTATCAAATAATATAAAATCTTTATATGCCCAACAGATTATTTCCAAAAAGCTAGGTAAGGGTAAACGTAACAATATAAAGTTGTAAGACTGCCATGAAATGATCTCCTTAACAGCCAGATTTGTGTAATTCATAAGCAGAGAACAGTCTAGAGTCTGGACTGTTCTTTGTATGAATTACACTGGCTACAAGGTGTTAGGGATTTTGTCGTAGCTGTCCTACAACTTTATATTATTGCGTTTACCCTTACCTAGATTTTGGAAATAATCTCTTGAGCGCTATCGCCAGTGGTGGTGGAACCTATGACCTGCGTGGTTAGACACTAACCCACGAAGGGTTTTTAAATGACCTAATGTGCTGATTTTTATAAACTTATTTTTTATATCATAAAAGATAGAACAGACAATTGAAAATATTAAAAAAATAAAGTATAAATATTTTATGTCGAATTTGATAAAAAAATATTTCCAAGTGGATGTTGAACTGATTTTCTATCGTATCAACTTTATTAGAAGGAATAAAACTTTTTTTGGAATGAAAAAAACAATAGTTATGACGAATTTTCAAATATAGATTGGTTAAATGATTTAATGTTCTTGTGTATGACATCACTCTCAGCATTTCAATGAACCGAATTAAACACTTCAGGAAATGGACAAAATTGTATTAATGATGTTTGAAAACATTAAAATATTTATGACGAAACTTGACACATTCACTAAAGATTTGGAAATACTCGTAAAAATCATGAAATATTTTCCTTAATTAAAAACATTTTCAAAACACAATAATTCTTGAAAATACGCTCGAAAGTCAAGAAAATGCAATTAAAAAATATTCGAATTATTATACAGGAAATGAAACAAGCTTTTCGGGGAGAGATTTAATCAATTTAAAAGTTTGGAAAATACATTTCACTTAATTTATATCCATAGAAACGGAATTAGAAACAATGGAGTTAATCGACTTTATGTGGATAAGTATCCATGATTTAGAAAATGGAATTAGTTGAATTTCAAAGCAGCATAAAAAGCGAAAAAATAAATTTGAAAACTTGATTTTCGAAGTAGGAAGAAACATTCTGAAAGTAGTACAGATAATAATGATCCTACACTAAAAATAGAAAATATTATATTAAACGTATGGGACAAGTTCTTTTAAACAATTTTATATGAATGAAGAAACTTGCTAATGCTCTTTTAACGATGTTCGGGTTCACATATTCGTGTGAAAAACTGTTTTCCTCGATGAATTTTGTAAAATCTTTCCAACGGAAATAAACTTGGAAATGGTGTGACGCTGCAGAAATGCGTTAAAGTAATGAATACGGAATATGAACCTGTGTTAATAAACTAACTGAATATAAGCGACAACAGATTTCATATTAAATATTCTTTATCAACTTTATTATACAACCCATATCTGTAACTATGTTCAAGTTAATAAAGAATATTTTCATAATATATATATATATATATATATATATATATATATATATATATATATATATATATATATGCTTTTCTTTATTTCATGTTCATTCAAGCTCAGTGTAGAGGCGCCACTGGGCATGCACCCCATTGATATCAATTTTTTGACGTCGACCTTTATTTTTGCTCTTCACTTGCAAAAGTTGTAAAACAGAAAGGAAACGTAAACCTTTTTAGAGCGATTTTAAAAGTGAGAACCAAAAAAAGGTTCAACTATCAAGTTTTCTGTTAACAAACTTTCTGTTTCCAAATTATTAGTACACTTTTTACCACACACATCCCTTCCAAGTGACGGCACTGGATTTAGTGACCCACGGGCTAGTATTAAAAAAATAATGAACAAAATTTGACACACTTCTCTCAAAAAAAAGTTCGCCATCACTGATCTAGAGGCTGACTAAATACCCTTCACCGTGATGCGAGAATGTCAAACTGCATTTTCAACGACCTCTTCGAGCTCTCGTCAATCGATAATCGGATATCTTTTTGTTTTAATCTCCTGCAAGGTGATGTCTACTACATGGTCGAAGTCAGTATAATTCAAGCGGGAAAAGATTCATTTCCAACTAGCGATCTCCAACTAACGTAGGAAGCTATGGAGAATTTTCACTCGATGGGCTATCTGGTGATGTGAAGAAAGTATTTATTTCTTGCAACTTTTTTTCCAAGTATAACTAGTGAACGGAAGCCTTAATAATTAAAATATTTCGGAGTCTCCTCGAATCCCGGACACTGCATGGTGATGCTTCCCATCCAATTGCTGTAATGCGGGTTTGGAATTGATTTTAAACACAGATTGTTAAATTTTTCAATCGACATTTTTCCAAATATTTTAATTTGGCACCGGCATGAAAATTGGGTTTAATCCCTACCTAAATAGCATCATAAAAACAGATCTGACTATCTGTCCTACTGTGCTTTGAATTCCATACGATAACTCCATTCAAAGCTCTTGAAAAAGAGCTTCCAGTGTGAACGAAATCTAAAATAAAATATTCAATTTAGTAAAAGTTTTGTAAACAGCAGAAAAAGTGGAGATGCTGCACAGCGAATCGTCACCTGGAAGTTAGAAGAGGGAAATGTATTTTTAGTACCATCCCTATGTACTCGAAAAACGATAATAAATACCAAAAACTTGGAGGAATTTCTACATTCTACTTCACACTCTACCTCTGAAAGCGAAGTACAACATATAGTTGAAGCATTACAAAGAAAATAATAAGTAAATAAATTAAGATAGTTGTTTTATGTTAAATTTACCCCAAACACAGGGCGAGTTTTTCTTCCCGTACTAATGACTTCTCGCGTTTGTGTGTTCTTGGATCTTACATGCTTTTAATTTCGTAATTATTTTTCAAGTGTCAAATCAACATTGGAAGCACTGAATCTTTGTAGCAATAATCATAATGATCAAAGTGATTATTTGAGGAAATAAAATTAGGTGAAACGCTTCTTAACTATACGATTTTCTATGTTATGTTGATATCTATGCCATTTTGGATTTTGTATATTTTATAAAACTTAAAATAAGTTTGTTCTAAGACTTGATTTATTTTGATTTTATTGAAAAAGTGACAATTCTTTTTATATTTTTCAATCAGAATTTATCGTCGCTATCTGACAATGTTCGGCACCATTTCCGGAACCAGTGATAAATCACTTTCATCAATAGAAGACATAGTCAGCTCTTCAGATCTGGACGGTGAAGACAATGATTACTTCACAAACAGAATTAGCATCGACTTCAGCCTCGTTCTAAGTTGATTTTTTTCCTCCTGACAATAGTAATCACTGGTTTAAATTTTTTCGATTACGATTTTATTTTTTTAATGCAGTTCGCAATATCCAGACATACAACTCTTCAGTTCATGTTGGAATTTGGAAGTCTCGTTCAGAATTTGTCATTAACAAGATAATTATTTTTCAATTTATTAAGAAGTTGAAATTTTTTCGAATTATATTTGTAGTGAGGGAAGCAGGTTTCTCTACCGATGTTTGAATGGTTGCACTGTTTGCAACACATCCAGTTCAAGCTTGCAT
Source organism: Acanthacorydalis orientalis (assembly GCA_034766995.1). Taxonomy (NCBI): domain Eukaryota; kingdom Metazoa; phylum Arthropoda; class Insecta; order Megaloptera; family Corydalidae; genus Acanthacorydalis; species Acanthacorydalis orientalis. Next base: position 1,177,839 of record CM068321.1, on the reverse strand, counting down.
TTTCCAGTATAGGAATTTAAATTTTTACTGTCTTCTTCCAGCGATAGCAGATACAACATTATTTGAACAATCCAAAATAGATTTTTTCTCAATACTCTTAATGACACATTGTCTAGTTTATCTAATATTAATTGATAAGTGCGCTTAACTAGTCCAGTGGATCTGGTTAAAATTCCAGGACTATCCTTGCATCAGAATGGACCATTTAAGTTCTAGTTATGAGATGGTGGAGAGAGTTGTCTATAGTAAAATTACAATTTTGTGAACTGTCCGACTTTACGCTGTCGAATGACTGAGCGCAGGGAGAAGGATGATGGGGCGGTAACTTGAGAGTTAGGTTTCTAGGTTTACCCGGTTTGGGTAGAGGATTACCTTGCCAGCGGTCTTCCAGTAGGCAGGGAAGTAGTTGGAGCTTCATCGTATCGTTGAAGGCTTTTGGCGTGCGCGGATGTACGTTCTTGAGTTGTGGCCGTGATGCTTCCATCGTCGGTGATAGAGGGGCTGCAGTGGGAATTTACTTCCTCTTGAGGCTGTTCACCAGTGGTCAAGCGGTCCTGCCAATGTTTTTAGCAGGCACTCTTAGGGTGTTCACGCTTCCATAGGTCGCCTCGTTACTCCCTTATAACTCTACATACGGTCTTGAGGAGTCAGTTCCTAAGCTTTAGGTACCTTGTTCGCTGCCAGTTCCTCCTGGATCAGTTCCGGTAATTGGTGATACGCCTTATCTCTGGCGTCGGTCGATAGCGGTAGTCCGACGGATTGGCTGCTTTAGAGATGTGGCGCGCAGCTGCGATTTTTGATCCAGATCTTCCAGGTGCGCAATCGCCGCGTCGATCTCCTCAATAATTACCTGGTTGGCCCGCGTCCTCGGTTTCCTCGTTAAGTTGTTTTTACACGCCCCTACAATCGGCGCGTCTGTACTCCGAAGGCCTCTCTCTGGCTTCCGAGTGGTAACGTCGACGCACCTGAGCTCTATGACTACAGGGACATGGTCTGTTTAGAGGTCCTCCGGCTGTGCGGACAAAGGCTAGACCCTAACTGTCACATAGTTTGGTGATGGCCAAATCATGGTCGAGAGGGTGATAGTTCCGGGTTGCTAAGGATGTGGGTGTGTATATCCCGGGGAATTGGTGAAGGGCTAGGGGTGTGGAGTGCTCTTCTAGGGAACTGGAAAAAGTTTCTGCCGTTCGTGTTGTTGGCGTGGCAGTTCCATGCAGTGTATCTGGCGTTGAAGTCGCCAATGAGGATTAGGGGTGTGTTGTGGGATGTGTGCCGAGCAAGATAGTCAGGGTTTAAGTGTTTAATATACATATTTACCTCCTGTTAGGCGAATCGTGGTTCTGCCTTCGATCTGTAGTGTGTAATTGTTTCGCCAGTCAGCCTCCTCACGTGTCGTCGTCCTGGGGAGACTGGTATGTGTGATGTTCCTCCGGACCGTGACTAGTATTCCCCCTCCCTGTTCGATCGATCTCGTCTGTGTACTAGGTAGTTTGGGATGGTGAAATTGTACCTCGAAGATAGGAATATTTCAGTAATGACAGCTATGTCCAATACTGTTGTGGGATAGAAATTGAATGAGGTCATTCTTTTTCCTGAGAAGACCTCTCTGGATGTTAAAATTAAGGATGGTGAGTTTGGTAGCTATTTAAGGTGTGGTTTTATCAAAATCTGTTGAATGCCATAATCTATCCGTCTGGGAGGTACATGCCTGAGATTTTCGTTCAGTTGTTGGACGGCCTCGATGAATTTATTACGGTCTAACTTAGCTGGGTGGTGGTCTGGATCGCCTTGCGCAGGAATCTACAGCTTTGTCCAAGGTCGTCCGGGGCTGCAGCAGCGACATGTTGGTGTTGCGATTTTGGGCCCCGCTGTGAGCGTCGGAGATGGTGGTGGCAATTTTAGCCCGACATATTCCGTAAAGTGACAGAGACACAAGTCACCATGTACATGACCAGGCATGCCGGGAATCAGTCGACTAGGTTAAGTGTTAGTTGTTAAAAGTTAGTTTTTAGATATGTTAATTAGTTCATAAGAATAAAAATATGGTCATGCCGAGCCTTTGAAAATTCCCAGGAGCATAACACACTCTACAAACACAAAGAAAACACCACACGACAAAACACAGCCGATACACACACTACCGACAAATTTGAATCTACACTTAGGCGAGGCATCGAACACACAACACACGCATTTCATATTTTGTATAATTGTATCAAATTCGCATACGAATAAATTCATCACTTTTACTTTTATTTTACTCGGATAAATCAGTACACACTCAACGTTAGTTAACGTTAGCATTAGTAACGCTAGTATACTCGTCAATGCAATTAATAGTACCGCTAGTACATACTTAGACATCAGAAGTACAAAAGTACTAGTACTACTCTATCAAAAACATGCCCTGGTGTCCAGAAGAAAAATCTCGAAATCCTGTTCGTATTAACAAACGGATATCTAATAATATGTGCATGTATGCGAGGTCAGACAATTAGAAGTAATGCGACCGATTTTTTTTTCGGCCTGTGGTAATTCTGCGAACCTGTAACTCCGCCGCCGTAATAGCAGATCCCTACTCTCTCGATTGAGACATTGACCTCCCTCGTACGATCATTTCTTCGCCAGCTGTTTAGTGTTTTGTAACGACGCACGAGTAGTGCATGTCACGAAAAAAACAAAAAAGCCCACCGAATGAACATCGCTCAAAGATTGTCTCGAGCAGGTTGAAAGTGATCTACTCTTCTCGATCGAGTTATTACCTGGTGATGAAAGTTGGTTCTTTCAATATGACCCCTGAAACTAAACGACCAAAGCCAACAGTGGCTTTGTCCCTGGAGCACCAAGGCCAAAAAAAAAAAGAGAGGCGAGAATAGAGCAAGTCCAAAGTGAAAACCATGTTGATTTGCTTCTTCGACAGCAAAGGGTGAAGTTCACAAAGAGTTCGTACCACCTGGACAAACCGTAAATCAAGTATTCTACCGCAATGTGTGCTCGAAAAATTACGAAGAAAGGGTGCTCAGAGTGCGTCCAGAGATCGCGAAGACTTGGGTTCTGCATCACGACAATGCTCCCTGTCACAGTGCGTTCAGTGTCTCTCAAGTTTTTGGCGTCTAAAAGGCATCGCAACGTTACCACAACCGCCCTATTCACCGGACATGTCACCCTGCGACTTTTTCCTATTCCCCCATATGAAAAAAAATTCGTCAAAGGTCGACATTTTGACTCCGTTGAAGATATCCGAAGAATCTGTGACGAGGGTACTCGGAGAGGTCCCCACAAGAAGTGTTCCAGAGGTATTGTTACGAAAACTGGAGAACTCGCTGGAATAAGTGTATAGATGCGGGAGGGGACTACTTTGAAGGGGATCGCAGCGATGTACCTTAATTTTTAAATATACTCGATTTTTGAATTTTGTCGCATTACTTAATTGGAAAATCTGACCTCGTATATATATATATATATATATATATATATATATATATATATATATATATACTATATATTTCATCGAGGGAAGAATGCAGCAATGAAAATATTTTGTACACACACACAGTTTAAATATATTTCTACTATATTTATTTCTTGAAAAATTCGTTTATTTCTCCGAATTTTTTCATTTACCCAATATTTTAAGGCTACGGTAAAAAATGCGGATAACTAGTACAATTGAGTTTTTAATACGTATCTTTTTAATGCGATTTTTGAAGTTATGCAGGTGCATATTTCATGCAAATTATATGAATCATAATGCTCTCGATTTTAAATTTCTGTTAATTGTTGACAATGCTTGGTTACAGCAACATTAAAATCGATCAGTAACGCCGATGCCAATCAATCCACTATTGTTGTTTCAAAAAGGATGTGCATTTCTAAAGAACGACGATGACATCCAAGAAATACATGGAATACGTGTTTTGCTCCAAATCCAGTTGTCCTTGTTTGCACTGAGGAAAAAGAATGCGGAAAGGCTCTAAATCAACCTCCATACAAGTATTTCTTGATATTATCAAATGACACTCTCCCGTTCCAGAGTAGAACCGTATATATATATATATATATATATATATATATATATATATATATATATATATATTGTTACGATCGAGGTTACCTACTGCGCACGCAGTAAGGTGAATTCGTGGTGCCACAATTGAATCATTTTTTTTTAAATTACGTGAAATACGTATAGGATTAATTTAAACCCAACGTAAAAAATATTTTTGGCGGATACCCAGATGATATCAACATCGTTGGAACAAAATCCACGGAACGACTTCGACGTGCACAACAAAACCGTTTTGTTGATTGTAATATGTGAAGGAGAACAAAGGACTACACGTGATCAAAATTGATTTAAAAAAGAAACAAACAGAATCTTCATACTTCAAAGCTCATGCATTACTTCGAAGCCTGCAAACATCTCTGTCCAGCAGGAATTAGAAGAAGCAGACACACAAATTGTAACAACGGCTATAGAGGCAAGCTTCCTTATACGACTCTGTCAGAAATCATCAGAGAGGACATTGTTCTTCTCGTGTTATTAATTAGATTAGCGTGGGATTATAAAAACATCTTCACCTGAAAACCTGTGAAGGGAAGAAAAGTCTTAGCAACTGTACTCTCCTACAGAAGCCTCAATCACGACAAACCAATATCAGAGAAGCATTTTTCTTCCTGCACGCCTTCAGTGGATGTGACACTACATCCTCAATAAATAATATGTGGGAAAAGAAAAAATTCATCCACAACTCTGGATAATCATAAACGACTTCAATTGACGATGGAATTGTTTAAGCTGAATAATGTTGACCTAGATGTATTGTTCGCTAAGGCAGGCAAATTATTTTTCATTTGTGTGCACCCGGTGACAACAGCAATTAGAATTCCAATAAATTCATTTTGCACTACAAACGCTTGACGGTCTCAGTTACAAAAATAAATTCAACTTTATCGACGCTCCTGCCAACTGCTGCTTCAGCACGACAACAACACTCGTTCAAGGACTGGTACGGAACGAACAAAAATCCTCAAGGACTGAAGTTGAAGCAGAACCAAATATGGACTGGAATTAATAATTACTACAGTCGACCCCTACGCCATCCGAACACATTTAAAGTTTATATCCAACTCACGTAAGAAACAATGTAGAAAAAGCTTGAGAGTTGTAGCAAAACTGGCTTGAAATATTCGATTATTTGCATAAAAATGCTTGTAGAGAGTCTTGCGAGAACGCACAGAGACATTGAAAAAGTTCTAAGATGATGAAATTGATGAGGCTTTTTGATGCAGTTGTAGAAAGGAAAAGAAGGAGGAGGAAAGAAAAAGAAAAAAATGCTGAAAACATTGATAAAGAAAGAAGTGAGGCTGAGATTACATCTGAAAATTTCAAGGAGGAAGAAGACGATGAAATTTAACCGGATCTTACCAATAGGCACAGAAAGCAATAATTAATTTAAGCGAATGGTTAATGTAACACAATGAAGACAGTACGTGGATTACACCTATTGGGGACACAACGTAAAATGTGTTTTGAACTCTACCTCCTCGGTGGTGTGGAAAAAGACTTTCATTGAAATATTTGTGTGAGTTGTATGATCTCAACACTACAAGAAGTGATATAGTCCTGCGCATAATGTACAGGCGGTTTTTGCTGTGTCAGGAATTCCTCCTGAGGAGCTAGCCGCGAAAGAAAATTAAGCGGGAGAGCCTTGTTCTGAAAAGTTTGCAGTTTCAGCCTAATTAGTTTTACACGCGGTGAACCACATAGGAATTACATATCTTAAGACTGTTCCGATACAACGCGCTAATTCTGTTTTTATAGCAACTTGTGTGTTTTTAAAAACTATAAATCACTCAAAGAAGACTCCGAGCCGAACTGCTTATTTTAAGATCAGTTATTGACTGCTTTATTATTCAGTTGCTACAGTATTTATAACAATTATTATCCTCTAAACAGGATATGATTGCATTATTGGAAAATTACAGTCACTTTATCCTGTTGATGAATTGTTTTCCTTAATTAGTAGTTTTTACATTATTTATAGTTTTGTTCACAATAATATTCTTACCGTTTAGACACGATATGATTTGTGATAGATTCACTTATTCTAAGATAAAGTTTAATAATTAAATAACTATACTATATATGATTATCTAACATAAAACTCCTCACTCCTTAAGTGGTGATATTATGTTGGCATGATTGAACCCTTTAAATTCTTATTTCTTCTTCTCCTTTTGGAACTTTTTGATTTTCTTGTTTGTTCTTCTTTCTAGATACTTTCTTATTATTAAGTTTATACCTGCATCTATTAATATAACATATAATATTATTCTTCAGATGTTTGTACCGTGAATGTGTACAGTATTATTAGATATTTCATTTATTTTTAATCTTTGTTTATTTAAGTTGTCTTGTACTTCGTCGAGCTTATAATAGTTTATTGGATTTAGTGTCATGATTTCGAAGTTATTCTATATATTAGATTTATTATTGTTATTTGGATTCATTTTAATTCAAGTAATTCGATTAGATTAATTTTAGTTTTAAACGTTTTGGAAATTCTTTATTAAAATATCTTTTATTTTGATTTCGCACTCACCGTAAAGGTTCAAGTACATAAGAAGTAACTTTGAGTAGTTTATTTTCTTTTTTGAGTCCGCATCGTTGAGTGACGATCGTATCTTCTGGTATTACAAGCATCCATTCCTGGCTGTCTAACTTTTTAGTATTTACGTTGTTTATTTGCGCTGGTATTTTGTTCACAGTTGGTTAGATTGTCAACATAGTTTAACATTTTAACTTCACATGGTGCGTCGTCGTTATGTTTATTAACACTAGATTTACGGAACCCATCAATTTGACCGGGTTCTAATTTTCATACTTAAAAATTCGAACATCTAAATAATATTTTTAGTTATTATATATTTGATATAATGTAGTGAATATATATCTCCACTTATTTTATCCGAAAGACCTATATTTTCTTATTTCTATATGTTGTATACATATTTTTACAAAAATTCGTCAAATTGACGGGTTACTTAATTCAGAATCAATCGTTTCAATTGTTGCGGAATAACAAAAAATAAAAATGAGAATGAGTAAGGATAAACAAAATAAATCACGGCTGTTTAGCACCGAGTACATAAACGAACAGCTTTGAACTATTTGTTTACAAGAAGACAAACCTTATCATATCACGAATGATCATCTCTACTGTGCAGTTTGCAGAGAAAAGATGTGATATTTGGAAATTTAGCGAGGCTGAACATGTTATTTATAATACAATTGGAACAAAGTTAGTGATTATTTCAAAAGTGAATTTTGCAGAAAAGGAAGTGGAGTTTATTTACTAGACAAAGGTTTGAATTTTTCAAGGTAGTTTGAAAATCTATCCATAAAAAAAATTTTTTACAATTATGATCTGCCTATTTGGCTAGGTATTATGGACAAGTCTCGAAAAGATATTGAATTGATAAAAAAACTAACCAGTATAGATGAACACTTATCTGGATCGGATTCTGATGCAAGTGTTATCGAACTAACGTTGATTTTTGTAATATGGGACAGATTTATCCAAAATAGTGAGGCTTGTTATAAGCTTTCCATGAACATTATAATCGACGAACAATCGTTCAAAACTAAAGCTAGATGCCGATTTACACAGTACATGCCAAATAAGCCCGATAAATTCGGCATTAGTTTTGGTCGGCATCGGATGTTACGTACAAGCAAATATCTTATAAATGGCTGCCCATATTTAGGGAAAGACGAAATACGACCATCAAATAATACCTTTGAGCGAATTCGTCGTGCTCAAGCTTACTGAACCATATTTAGGCCGCGGAAAAAACGTTAATACTGACAACTTTTTCACAAGCATTTTCCTTGAAAAAAAGTTGCTTGCAAAAAAAAAAACTCTTATGGGGATTATACGTGCAAACAGAAGAGAATTGCCAAAAATCGCAAAGGCTAAGAAGGATAATATTATCAGATTTTCCACAAAACTTTATAAATCAGATGAATATCTTCTCACAGTTTACAAATCCAAGCCAAACAAAAACGTATTATTGTTCAGTTTTAAACATGAAAACGTCAAAGTAGAAGGTAATGCTGAACATGTCATTGAAAGAATCATATTTTACAACAAAACCAAGTTTGGCATGGATGTTGTAGACCAAATGGCTAGAAAATATAGCGTGAAAGCAGATGGTCCCTTCAAGTGTTTTATAACATTTTAGATTTGGCAGCCATTAATGCCTGGATATTGTATAAAGAGACCACTGGAGTAGACATATCTGAAAGAATTTTATTTTTTTAAGACGGATTTCAGTAAAAATAGGTATACAGTCGACACCCGTGAGTCTAGTGTTAAGTTATTTTCATGACATATAAATTCTTTATTCGATAATTTTTACAGGGTTTATCCAAAAAGATGTACTGATGCTCCTTAAAGAGGAGGTATTCCAATAGAATTATGATGACTTGAAATTTATTTTCTTGCAGTATAAGAAGAGGATAAGATGGTAATAGTTATAAATTTCATCTCATACTGTCGGTGCATTTAATATAAAAATTATTCGATTATTTTACTATAACTAGCAATGTCGATTGAATAATCGACATACTTTGTTTGAAAGAATTTTCAAACAAGTATGTTTTCGATGATAGGAATGTATGGTAATTTATTATTACTAATTAGGTTTTGCTTATTTCTTGTGTTTCTTTTAAAAGTACATACGGGTTTACTATTGAATTATGAATTGTATTCAATTCGGAAAACGTTATTACTACTTCCAAATTTTCTAGTATGTCTTAAATAAATCGGAAAATCGTTAATATTTGCGAAATGATCATGTTTATTTGAGGGTATATTGGGAATTTTAAAGTGCTTTTACATTTACCGTTTTTACTAACAGGTGGGCTGAAAAGTTCGTAGGCTGACACATAAATGGCGCTACTGGTATCAAATCCATATGATTTTTAGTTAGCCCTAACCTTCAAAAGACGCGTGTATAAATTTGACAGCTGTTGCACTATTAGTATCTGAGTTATAGCATTTTAGTGAAAGAACTTTGTTACCTTGAAAAAATGGATAAAAGAATTTCGTGTGTTAATAAAGCATTGCTTTTGGCGAAAAAAATACTGTTGAAACCAAGGCTTGGCTTAATAAACATTATTCGGACTCTGCACCAGGAAAATCAACCGTACAGAAGTGGTTTGCTAAATTTAAACGAGGCGAAATGAGCACCGAGGACGATGCACGCAGTGGACGCCCCAAAAAGAGGCTGTTACCGACGAAAACATCAAAAAGTCCACAAAATAATTTTTGATCACCGTGAAGTGAAGTTGATTGAGATAGCTGAGACGCTAAAGATATCAAAGGAACGTGTTGGTCATATCGTGCATGAATATTTGGATATGCAGCTCTGTTCAAAAGTGGGTGCCGCGCGAGCTCACAACGACCAAAAGCAACAACGAATCGATGATTCTAAGGAGTGTTTGGAGCTGTTCAATCGTAATAAATCCGAATTTTTGCGTCGATATGTGACGATGGATGAAACATGGCTCCATCATTTCACACCGGAGTCCAATCGACAGTCAGCCGAGTGGACTGCGCCGAAACTGAAGCCTATTTTGAGGCTAAAGACAAATCGTATTATGAAAATGGTATCGAAAAATTGTATGACCGCTATAATCGTTGTATCGCCCTCGAAGGGAACTATATTGAATAATAAAATCAAATTCTATCAAAAAAATTTTTCTATGCAAGGCTACGAACTTATCAGCCCACCTGTTATAAGTTCAATTTGTCCTGATTCTAAATTCAGTACGTGTTCGTTATCTTTGAGTGTTTTAGTTATATTTTCAAATTCTTTTATAGACTTCTGCATTAATGTTATCTGTTTGTTCAAGAGTGATTTTGTTTTCATCTGGTTATCAGATAATGTCGAGATTGCTTTTTCATATCTGTTTGCATAGTCTTGATCTTGGTTTCCAGATATAAATTTTATGAGAACCTAATGGGTTGCCAAGACCTCTTTTAAGTCTCTTGGGTTGTTGAGTGTATAATGGATTTATTGGTTTAATTTGATTATTCATTTTCTTTTCTAATATGTTTATTAAATTATGTCAGTTATAAAATTCTGTTTTATACGAGGGCGAGGATTCAATAGTATATTTTAATCTACCGTACTTTACTTTTACGGTACTATATTCTTCTAATATATTTGTTGTGTCGTATGATTGAATAAATGTCCAATGATTTATTATGTTTTGTGTCATACCTATTTTCAGAGGAAGTCATTCAAGGTTGTTAGTAATTTGGTGGGTTTATTTCTGCGATAATACGGGCGTAGAGTCTAGAATTGAAGGTGTTCTTAGTTCTTTCAAGTGAAGTATTTCAGTTTTATTATTGTAATTATTTTTTAGCTTGAATTTGTTGTTTTCTAATAGTTCTGCTATTTTGTAAGATCCTTTAAATTTATTTTCCTTTTTATTTCTTTTTACATTAGTTTTATAAACTGTTTGTCCAACTGTAAATCGGCACTGTTCGGGACCTTTCACATTAATTTTAAAAAAATAACCGCCATGTGTCCGTTCAATTATTAAACACACAAATAAATATTTCAATGCGAATGTCTGAATACTTTCGGATCAAATGCTATTAAAAATTATGATAGTTTAAGATTTAACATGAAAATTGCAGTTACAAAACTAATTAAATGAGAAAGATAAAATAAGTCAAAAAATTTCTGTTATTGTAAAATATTATAAACGAGAAAGAGAAATGAAAATAACTGATTCCTTGAGGTAATTTACGATACGTTTATATCAATTTTACATAACAAACGATTTTAAAGAGAGAAAACCGAATTTAATTTCATATCTGAACATTGTTTTAACAAAAAAACTACTTTATAAAAATATCAAACAGTAGCTGGAATAACAAGATATTACTTTGAATTTAGTGATATTTAAAAATCTTATGTTAAATATTATATGTTCATCATCTTGGAATATTTGGAGATGATGTCGTCATAATCAGAAATGCCCATAAGTAATACTCAAAAATAGAAAATTATTTATTGAACATTTTTGTGTTGATTGTTGAGGAAAAAGAATTCGTTTGTGGATGTAAAATTCATTAGTGTTAAACTGTGTCATGTATGTGTTTTATAAATATCTATTCCTCACACATGTACTACTGTATAGGAAAATCGAAGGTACATCACTAATCAAGATAAAGAGTACCGGTCACTTAAATTGTAAACGGGCGCGTAAAAGTTTGTTTCGTGCGTGAAGTTGTACAGGATGCGCAAGCTGCGCAGTACAACGGGAAGGGGGAGGGTGAGACTCTCACTCTGGAGAGTGAAGTCATCTAGGTTTTTTGAACTTTTTCCTAGGCAGCAAAAGTCAGGATTATGACATATGACAGCAATACACGTTTTTGAAAGACACACAAGTTTGAAGTCTAGTATTGAAAGGGATCGAATCCCCAGGAACGACAGACAACTACACGGGTACACAGATCCAAACACTGTCAAATAAAAACTGCAAAAAAAAAAAAAAAAAAAAAAAAAAAAAAACATGTACTACGTTTCAAGTAATGCTCAGTATATATACAATTCTGAAGTGTTTGCTAAGCGGGTAGTCTGATGCCTCCTGGGAATTGGTACCTGAGTGAGCCAACAATAAGTCACTCTTTAACGTGCGACTAAATACAAAACTGAAGATATCTGGACAAAGTTCCGATGAATTATTTGTGGTAAAACACAACAGTGAAGCATGCCCGTCAAAGGCAGTAAACGAGGGGAGCTATATTGTGATGTTGTATAGCTTCCAAAATCAATCAAATCAAGATGAAATAATGATAATATATCAAATCACCATAGAGGCGCCCGTGACTACCTTTTTCACATTTTTTATTTAAATCAACAAACTCTCATTAATGAATTATTGCATAATGTTTTAATATACATTTATTATGTTAAATCTAAAAAAAATAATTATTACTTTTCCCTTCATTTTCTAACTTTTGTTATGGTATAAAAGTGTACATTATATAATTTGTAAAATTTATTCTTATGTTCAGTTTTATTTCGTTTTTTTTTTTAAAAAAAAAAAAGAAAAAAAACGTTTCTTTTTACTTTGAAACCAACGAAATTTATTGAAAAATAAATGTTTGTTTAACAGAAAATATGTTAAACGTTTAATTTTTCATTTGGTACACCCAGGCACGTTCCACATTAAAAAATACTAAATAATTAATGTAAATAATTTCATTTCAACTCGTTTCAATTTTTAAGTCATCAAATAGAAAAAGCGTTTTATTTATTGATAAAAAAAAACTAAATACATCTCTTATTAATATTTTTCTATTTCCTTATAATTTAACTAGGTCCTTGTTCGTTTTATCACAATTCTGAAATCATACGATTCCGACAAGTAGCCCGGAATTAACCTTGTGTGATACTCTTGTTGTAATAAACAAATGTGCCGGCGAAAAAGGCAGTACTGCTGTAATATGCATTCACATTCCTTCACATACGTACGGTTGTCGGTGAGGAACAAACAATCGCAGTTCAATTGTATCATTTGTACAAAACAAATTATTCAAAGTGTAAACAGCAGGAAAATGACGACGTTGCGCCCGTGATCTACTTTTTACTTTAATTCTTCGTACTGATAACTTGACGATATATAAGGGTTGGCGACGATAGATTCGCCGCCCAGTCGATTACAATAGTAAGGACCAGCCAGTTTCAAATGTACTAATTGACAGTCGATTATAGACACATTATAATACTCAGTGCGTTATATTATATCACTATTCAATTATATTATGATCAATGAATCTATTAAAAGACGCGAAGTGATTTCTATTCGTGCGTTTCTGTGGATTTCGAAACCAAAAACATTTCCGACGACACGGCCAAACAGTTTCAAACGTTACAGTTCCAAAACAATGTGATTTCGACGAGTATCCCGGAAACTCTTGCCGTCTTTAACAAATGTTCCGGCGAAAAAAGAAGCACGGCCCTTGGGACGGCGCTCCTAGGATACGAGTGCGTCTTGAAAAATGTACCGAAACCAATTTACGTGATTACCGGATCAACCTAATGCTTCGAAATATGACCGAATATAAAATTCGGTTGTATTTTTTAGACAGACAAGTTTTAGGCGCAGCGAGTCGTTTCTGAAATAAATTAACAACAACTCTGATTTATCGATTATTTTGTACGTTTTATTTACAACCCGCTCATCTTTAGAGCTGAACAGCAATCTGTTATTAAGAATTGAACCTGTTACTAATTCCTCTTGTTCGGGAGGATTATGTCTGTTGTCAAATGTCCACTGGTTCTGTTGTAAAATGGTACTTACTGACTAGGAGTGTATCTCAACAATGTGATCTTCTCTCACTCACCTATTACTGACAAATTATTCTTTATAATCCCGTCGATCACGTTGATTCGCCTGTGAATAAATCGGTTCTATGTTCTAAATCGTACCAGTTCGTTTAAGAGCCCCTCACTCCACACACGAACACAATATATAGAGTGATGTTATCGTAAATAAATTCGTGCGTTTTTCCGAAAAGAAGGCGAAATTAGAAAAAAGAACAGTGAAATAATCTGATTATATAAATTATTACTAAGTCCTCGTAGATCGATTTCATTGTCCAATTCGAGGATTGTTTTCCTTGCTTACTTTTCATATTTAACTGTTGTGTTTGCATATCTTGTAGTAGTTTCAGAGAAACAATCGCAGTCGTCTCTAATATTTTTAATTTTCTGGAACAAATTCTAGATTGAACTGAATTTTACATAATAGATCGAATATATATATTCGATCGATATAGATATATTCGATATATATATATATATATATATATATATATATATATATATATAATAGTGTTTGTAGTATATATATATATACATATCGTATATATACCAGACCTACTCGAATGTTTTCACTATATCAAGGATGACCAGGACAGTAGCTTTCTTTTTCTTCATCGGATGGGTGGCATCCCTAGTGATTCTGTCCAATTGGTGAGTCGTGGATAGTTTCCTCTTGAAGAGAAACTGCTCCTCCGGTATGATTTTATGCGAGTTCAGGTGTTTTAGGTGTCGCTTTTGAATCACTTTCTCAATGATCTTACTGAGCGAGGATAATAAGCTGATGGATCGGTGGTTGCTGGAGATGTTTTTTGGTTTCACTTGTTAAGGGATAGGAATGATCTTTGTAATTTTCCAGTTTGCCAGGAAGTGATTGAGTTTGAGTGCAGCATTGAGCAGGTTTTTAATCTGCGCAATGACTTTCCTCGGCGGTGACTTGATGTGCCTATTCGCGATATCGTCCAGCCCTGGAGATACCCTGTTCTTTAGTTTCCTGATGATCCGCTCCACCTCTAACCGGATCACAAGGTCTCTGTCGCTGCTGGACGACTGTACATTTTTGAGGTCATAGACCAAATTCTGAGCCCGTCTTGTAGTTTTAAGATTTGAAAGGTTTTGGAATACTATGTGTGCAGCGCCGAAAGCATCATTCAGAACTTCATCCCTTTCCTTGGCAGACGCTGCCAATCCAAGATTAGTACTGAGTGCAGAGGGTGGGTTCCTGACAGATTTCAGTTGCCTGACCATTTCCCAGGGGAACTTGTTTCCGCAGTTACGGAAGGTAGGTGCGGAAACGGTTTCTTCACTCTGGTTCTCCACAGTTTTCCGCGATACTCCACTACCATCTCATTTATGCGAACTGGTAATTCGTTTTTTAACTATCTGTACTCAGTGTCTCTGCTACGTGGCCATGATCATCTGGCCCTGTTTCGTTCCTTGATTAGAGACGTAATGTCCTTGGTCGGAACATACCCCGGCCAAAGTAGTAATTTATTTGTTGGAATGTATCGTCGGCCTGTCTCCTGAATGATGGATTCCAACTCAGACACTGGACTTCAGATCTGCAGGATTTTCCGATTCATCAAGCTGGATGGGCTCGGAGATTGTCACAAACTGTCCAAGCATCTCTTTTTATATCAATTTATGTTTGATGAGTAATTGGTCTTCTAAATGATTCGAGAACAATCTATTTGTTCTGTGATCTGGGTTGCGTAGACAGCTATGACTCAATTGTTTGTTTGAAGTGTACCACAATATATATTTAAGTGTATGTATATACATATATATGTATATATATATATATACATATATATATATATATATATATATATATATATATATGTATATATATATATATATATGTATACACATATATATATATATATATACATATATATATATATATATATATATATATATATATATATATATATACATATATATATATATATATATATATATATATATATATGTATATATATATATATATATACATATATATATATATATACATATATATATATATAGATATATATATATATATATATATATATATGTATATGTATATGCAAGTGCAAGAGAAAGGGAATGGATGTGTTTGTAGCTGCAGACTATTATGAATTTCTACCTCATATGGATAACATTGTCCATCACCGTTGTAATTTTTAATTAATAATTTCTGAATAAATTGTAATCAATATTGTAATATTATTATCGCACCTCTTTTCCACTTGTATATATATATATATATATATATATATATATATATATATATATATATATATATATAAATATATATAAATAATTCATATATAAAAAAGTCTATTTTTTTGATCCTTCGCCATTGAGTTTTATTAAAGCAAGAAACAAAACTGATCAATAATCATTTTCAAACATTTTTAATTTGAAAAATAGTAATCTTTTATGGGGTGAAAAGAGAATTGTATTGTAAGAAAAGATATCTATCCTTCCTAGAATTCTTTACTTCTCTACAAAGCGGCAATAAACAATAGTCGTTCGGACAAATTTCGACTTGTCTCATGTGGCATCAGTTTTGAAATTTTAGACATGTGTTCACATTTCTTAGAATACGAGTGACAGCGTACTTTCCAAAGGGTCGTTGTAACGGCAATAAAGTTAGTAATAAAACCCTGACGCCTGCTTCAAATTCAACATCTGAGTTATTAGTTATAATTTAACAAATCTATGAATACATATTTAATGTGTTTTTTTTTGTTTACCATTTTAAATCGCTTGCGTTGCAAATTTATCATTTTAATTAAATTATTTAAAAAATAATATTAAAATATTGTGAAGTGCGTTATATATATATATATATATATGTATATATATATACATATATATATACATATATATATATATATTTATAAATATATGTATATATATATATATATATATATATATATATATATATATATATGTGTGTGTGTATTTATATAAGTGTATGTGTATATATTTATATATATATATATATATATATATATATATATATATATATATATTTATATATACAAATCATATAGTGAGAGGAAGAGAGAATAATATAAAAATGGCACACAGAGATTTTTGATAATCAATGAAAATGCTAAATAGATTTCTCCCTTTAAATAAAACTTAAAACCGTCATCATCGCCGTGTAATCACTTTTCTTCGTGTTCTGATTGGCTGATAGAGAAATAAAAATAATATATGGAATAATATACATGGTAACCGATAAATAATTATATTATATATGTATATATATATATATATATATATATATATATATATATATATATATATATACATACACTAGGGCGCTTCGCCCTCTATTCGTTGCACTAGCCGACTTGTCAATAATAAACAAGTACATGTAACCGAATGAAACAATAAACATAATTGGGTATCATAGAAGCCTCATCCCAAATAAATAAGTCGATGGGATAGAATTTTTATTTTTAGTAGAGAATTTTTATTTAGTATCAGATTTATCTGTGTTTTTTGAAGCGTATTCCGTATGTTCACTATTTAAGAAGATCGACAACATATACTAATCAGGACACAAACTATCACATGAAAAAGACTGTTACCGGAGTCTCATACCTCCAGGTACGGTCTACAATATCAAGACAACAATACAAAAGAGGTACCTCTGTATTATCACTAGAAAACACGACTCCAAATAGGAAGACAGAGAAGCAAAGGATCACGTTCCTCGCTTGCACATATGCTACCGGCAATCACAAATTTTAACCATTATCGTTCGGAAAAGTGAAGAATTGTAGATCATTTAAAAATTTAAACTGTCCAATACACTACAATAGCTTAAAATTGGATCTATGACAGCACCTTTCTTTAGGGAACTGTTTCCTTAAAATGTTTATTACAAAGATAAGAATATTAAATTTACTTTTCTGAATTAATGCATTCATACTCTATTTTCAGGTTAAAGAATTTATATATTCTTCCCACGAATTTTAAGTAAGTGTGAATCGTGTTGGAGTTTCCTTGAGGATGGGGTTCCTCCGTAGCCAATCTCTATCCTCATATTGTATGTTGTCAGTGTATGAAGACGGAGCCTGATTCCTGAGATATGTGGGAAAACTTTTAAAAAAACCTATATAGCAATGATAACTAAATTACGTTCCCCTGGAGAATCCCAGTTCCATACCGTGTCCTTTCAAAGTCTTTGCCCGTTATCCCCGAGAGTCCTTTGGCAACGATGATAGCGGCTTGTCAAAGTATGACGGCTGCACAAATTTATTCTTTTGTCTGCTTCTACCTATGCTTTTATGCAAAGGGATTACCTTCGTCGAACCGAGATGAATTGTTATTTAGCTGACCAATTTCTTATTGTAGAATTTCCAGATCGTCTTCTATAAATTGCTGAACCGTCTTTTTCTCTGGTTCCTCATGTAATCTTACCATGGGGTAGAATCTTGTTGTATTCCACGCCATCATTAGGATTTTATTTTGAACCCTCTGTAGGTCGAGGATATTTGTCTTGGAGGTGTTCCTCCAGATCGTGAAAGTGTACGTGAAGGTCGACCCAAGTTTGTTTTCCTTATTCAAGCCGCCATTCTTGGACATCAGAGGGTATAGCATGGCTAGGGTGGCGTACACTTTTTTACCTGCACATGCGATATGCTCGTTATACTTGAGCTATCTATCCATGTGCACACTTAGATACTTGATGGAGTTCCTCCAAGGAATCTCAGCTCCGTTTATGTCAAGGTGCCTTGAAAGAATTTTAAAAGACAATAAACTGGCTATTAAGGTTTTATTACTGGTGGATAATGCTCCGAGTCACCTTCCTATAGGGGAATTAAAAAGCGATAACAGCTGTATTAATCTAATGTACATGCTGCCGCATGTAACCCCTTTAATACAACCAATGGATTAAAATGTTATAAGAATAAGTAAGCTTTTTTACTGTGAAAAATTACTGTCACAACTGATAACAAAATAGTAAAAATATTGGAGAAACCTTAAAAGTACTCTCTTTAAGAGATTAAATTTAGCTGCAGCTTGGAGTAGGGTGAAACAAGAATAGTGTAAAATAGAAAAATGTTGGCATAATATACTCTTTTTCACAAACACAGAGTTTTGAAGAAGGTGAATATGACATTCCCCTAATCATCTTATAATCTCGCATACAAAGCGAACATGTTGAAAGTGCGAAAACAGTTATCGCCAATATGTTGCAGATTTTTAATGTAAATAGCTGAAAATGTACATGTATGTATTCTAATAATTTCTATTATAGGCCGCACATTAGAACGGATATTGATGAATGAAATACAGATATAGAGATGATGATGTATTAGAAAGTGAGGAAGAAGATTATGGTGTAATATCTCAAGAAGTAGACGCTGCGCAAGATCAACGAGTTTTCATAAAGGATGCGCTGAGATCTCTTAACAATGTTTTTGCAGTGGGTTGAACAAAATGAAAGAATGAAAATGAATGAAGAGAATGAAATTCATTACACAAACGTGGTTGTGTTACATAACCTTAAGGAATAAATTAGTACTAGTAAGAGTGTAATGTTTTTATTATGGTTCGATTATCCACAAGAATAAAAATCACTTCGCGACTTAGTAATAATAGCTTTATTGGTTATAACTGATAATAATACATAACGTACTTATTGTGTATTTAGAATCAACTGTTGATATAGTATATCGACTGATTCTGATATTAAAATCGACTGGGTACTATTATGACCAACCGGGCGATACTGTGACCGATTGGGTGGCGAACATATCGTCGCTAGCCCTTATATATGATTAGTTATCAGTAGGAAGAATTAAAATACAAAGCAGATCACGAGTGCACATCTTCATCTTCCTACTGTTTACATTTTGAATGATTTATTGTGAATAGTTGTTTGTACAAATGATTTGGTTCAACAATAACTGTTTGCTACTTACAAACAATCATATTTTTATGAATGACTCTGAGTGATATATGAATATGAGTGCGCGTAGATTAGAGGAGTAAATATAAAAACACAATAACCGAAAATAAATTTATTTCTTGAAAAATCAACGAAACAAGAACAAAGTTTTTCCATTTATATTATCTTTTGCAAATTTTAAATTATTTCAATCAACTTTAAATATGATCGTATGCTTTTTGTAAGTAAGTATACCTCGCAAAAGTGCACAACCTCTCTAAACCGAATGGACTGTGCATTAATTGATTCAATAAATCACGACTCTACTGTATATATATATATATATATTCGTGTTGTATATATTAACAAAACTAAATATTTTTCTCAAACAGTTTATTACTTCTTTCTGATTATTTTTTGTATTGCAATACCCGTGACTTACTTTTTAAAACAACTGACTGTTGTAGTGATCCTGTCAACTGTATTGAACGTATTGAATTTATGCGTGTTTATTTTCACATGTGCAAAGGATATATTGTGTAGTGCTCTGTACAGGTTGTTGAAACATTTATTAAGGTCAAGACCTTTTGAACAGTCCTCTTGTATTTCATGACCATAATACAGTCACGAACCTTCTCATAAATTATATAAAGTATTTTCTTTAAACTGTCTCGACCCTAATAAACATTTCAGAAATATTTAAAACGCCATACAAAATATCTTTAGCACGTGTGGAAATAGATAAATACGACATTTATACAATCAAGAAATACCTCGGACGTTGGTTGCCAGATTGGTTGCCAAGGGTTGTCCGATGGTCGATTTAGAATGGATTTGCAGCAAGATCCATTTATAATTTGTTCAGATGTATCACTTTTATTTATTCGAATTAAAACCGGTTGGGCTTTAATTCGTGAATCAATGTTAACGAGATTTATTTAAATTAAAATATTAATTAATTGACTTCTTCGATACAACGATTTATAATAAAGAATAAAAGTTAATTACGCGAAGCTATCGCAGAGCGAATTTGATACAACAGATAAGAATTCAACAATCGGTTAATACTCGATGTGAAAAATTATCGGTGGTTGTTTGTAACAAAATGCTGTCGATAACTATAAAGTAAGTGTCAAGTAAAAACCGATAATTGGCGAAGCATCCCTCTTTATATCGACTTGTATTTATTTACGGTAAGAAATTTACTTTCATCATGTGATGAGTAATTACTTATCTTAAACTATTAGGTTGGTACAAAAATAATTGCGGTTTTTATCGTTTTAAAAATCGCGTCGATTTTTCTCGTGACCATTATCTTTTGTTATAGTAATGTAATGCATGATTGTAAGCAATAAAAGTAGTACTGTTGATTCAGCTTATGTCTAATGTTTTCATTCTTTAGTATTGTCGGAGATAACGTCTAGAATTAGTCAAAAAAAAAAAATGCGCGCGATTTTGTTATATGAGTGTAAATTGGAACGTAAAACAATAGAAACTGCTCGAAATATCAAATTTGTTTTTGATAAAGAGTCATTTAGTGAAAGTACTGCTCAACACTGGTTCCAAAAATTTCGTAATAGAAACGAAAGCCTCGATGATCATTCACTACAACTTCTTAAATCATGATGAAACAATAACAGTAGAAAAATATTGTTAGGAAATTGAAAAAATGCATGAAAAGTTAGCATCTTTTACGGCCAACATTAGTCAATCGGAGAGGACCGATTCTTTTCAATGACAACGTCCGACCACACGTATCACAAATGACTTTAAAAAAATTAAATGAACTTCGTTACGAAACCTTACCTCGACTAGCTAATTCTACGGACCTGTCTCCGACAGATTATTATTTTTTAAAAATTCCGAGTAATTTCGTATGAGATAAGATTTTTAAAGATCAAGCATCATCTCAAAGCGCTTTCGATGAATTCCAGAACTCCAGAAATCTATCTTGTAGGAACAAACAAACTTGTTTCCCATTCGGGGAAATGTGACCAAGACAGTGGTCTTTATTTTAATTAATAAATATAGTTTTTAATTAATATATGCGTCTTTATACTCTACACATAAAAACCTCAATTATTTTTGCACCAACCCAATATTTACATACTTACATGCATGCATATGTGTATATATATATATATATATATACATATATATACAGTGACCCCAAAAATTGTTCACGAATTTTCAATTGGCAACATTTTAATTTATAATTGAACGTCTACTTCAGGAAATTCCTTTTTGTCTGGTGATACAGAATTTCAGTTATTTTTTTATTGTCATTGAACTTGATTCACAATCGAAATACATTAAAGATCACGAACAGTTTTTTAGGTGATTTACTGTCGAATATTAAATATTACCAAATAAACATTTTTAACATTCCTATTCTTAAAATTTTCTGAGAAATAACAACCAACTATGTACAGAATAACGTGCATTTAACGAAATTACAATCAATGACTCTCAATAAATGGCTAGAATTTCACGATTATTTCAACTGTATGGTACAAAACAATTCAAATATATCTGATATTCAAAAAGATCTTCAGACCGAAAAACTATACAGCGACTAGTAATTTTAACTCAATACTTTCAAACAAAAGAATTTTCACTTCGCTCGTACAGATTCTGTGAACTACCGCACAATTTTTTTTCAATATGCATATATATATATATATATATATATATAACCTCGTAACTAATATACGCAGGTCTTCTCTACAAGCTCGTTTATGCTGGCCTTCCCGATAGTACGATCCACCTGGTGGTATCGTATCTGTCGGGTCGCAGCTTGCAGGAGGCGAGGTCGGGTGTCAAACTCGTAGAGGCTGGCATTCTGCAGGGTAATGTGATGGCTCCGATCCTGTTCAATCTGTATGTCAATGACATGCCGAGTGGACAGACAACTGAACTGTACACGGACGACACCGCCATCGTCGCCCAATCGTGGATGATAGGTGTGGTCCACGCACGTCTGCAGCGTCATCTCGATGATCTCGCCGAATACTACGGTATTTGGCGACTGAGAATTAACTTTGGAAAGTGCGAGGCGCTCCTATTTTCCAAGAAGAGAATCGTGGATCCTTCCGACCTACACTTCAACGACACGACCATCAACTGGGTTGCCCAGGCCAAGTACCTCGGCGTCACGATCAATAATAGTTTGACGTTTAGACGCCACGCCGACAACGTACTGGACAAGGCGACTAAACAACTAGATAGACTGTACCCTCTACTGAACTATCGGTCGCAATTATCGCTGTGTAGTAAGCTCTTGCTCTATACCAGCATTATTCGGCCTGTGATGACGTACGCGACATCAGCCTGGGCTTTCGCCCCCGGTTCTCTTAAACGATTACAGGTACTTCAGAACAAGATGCTGCGCATCATCACGGACGCATACTATTTTGTTCTGGACGGTACTCTGCATAATGATCTCAGGATCCCTACGCTCCGCGAGTTTGTGCATTGTCAAGCTCGCGTTTTGTACGGCCGGTCCGAATCCAGCGAGAACGCCCTGATTTACCAACACCCTCGGCGCTTTGTACGATCCGTCTAACCTGTGGTACCGCTATAAGCGACCGAAACTACTGGCGTTGTGATGGGTAGATCTCCCCTTGATTGACGAGATCTGGACGCGGTAACGGGCAGTGGGTTGAGGGCAGCGAACTACTCGCGCGCTCAAAGCCGGACCCCCTCCCCCTCCGTAATATTTTCTTACACATTTACCATCTACTTACTGCTCAAATCATGCCTTCCGCTCTCCTCAATACTACATTGGGGACGAGCACCTCCACCTGCACAAGTTAAAGGTCCTTGTACCTCGCACTTCTACCCGTAGCGCGCTTAGCGCTGGCACAACCTCGAATTGTATTAGTATATGTATGTATAACTGTTGCGTAGCAACCGTTTCCATGACGACGATTTGTTAATGTTTAATAATAAATACTCGAGTCGAAATGTTTATACAATGAAACTGTATTAAATTATGTGTGTTGTTCGCGTATTAACTTTAAGTATACAAATAATTAATAAAATATAATTCATGTTATTCATATGTGTGGATAGTACTTTGTTATTCATTCAAACAAACAAATACTTTTATCATTATGTTAATAAGTGTGTGCAGTATATCTACAGCATGTGCAAGTTAAGATTCAATACGGAGTATCCGCTTTTTTAAAAATGAGTTTTTATTTCGAACAAAATTATGAGAGTCGTAGCTACGACCCTATTACAAACAATTGTACAATGTCAAAAAAATAAAATAAAATAAAAATAAATTTTATGGATCATAAAATGATACAGGGCCGGGTTTGGCCTTATGTTTTTGACATTGGTGCGGTGCCCTTACCTGGTTGGTATTTAACCACATTTGTGGGGTGTAGGTTGTATGTTGTGTTGTTTGTGATTTTTATTAGTGTCTCATGCTTGGGTTCCGGGAAAAAATTTCAAAAAACCGGGATAATGTATCTTAAGTTTATATAGAGTCTGGTTATCTATCAGCGGATGTTGTTCTGCGGTGATACGACAATTCAGCGTCTGGCGTAGATAGGACGAATAGCTTTGTGTTGCGTCGGCTTGATCAGGTATATAACATGCAGTACATTTATATCAAATGGTGTCTAATAGATATTTTATAATAGCTTTTGTATTTATGTATCGTTCTGTATAATATTTTTCGTATCATATTATGTGTATTATATATTTCAACCAGTTGTAATAGTGTGTCGATATCAATTAAAATTAAATAAGTAGTTCTAAATATTGAATAATCGGACTATTCTACTCTTTCATTTATTATAACATTTGCTTTCCTTCGTACTTCCGTACAGAAGTTTCATTTCTGAGCATGGCGACCGCGCACATTGTAAATATATATTTTTTTATTTATTGAAAAAACTTATTCAAAATTTACTTTTACGTTTAGTGAAGTTATTAATCTGCACTGTTCGTGTGTGCAAGTGCTGTGCTGTTATTGTGATTATATTCTATGCAAATTTTACGAACAACAATACGAGATAAGTAGATGAAACTGTCCTTCATTTATGTTTTATCGTGAAAAATTCAACAGTTCGCGTATAAGAGGGTGACTTGTGTTTCAATAATGTATGTTATAATGTAATTTTGCGTTGAATTACTTTGACCATTGACGTACAGTATGTAATTGAAATCGAAATTGCATTTATTTTCATGATATACTTTCTGATCTCTCAAATGTACAAAATATTATCTCTCACCAAATATGACACGTTAATAGCAATAATCATATTTGTAAAATGAGAAAAACAATTTTTGATTTTTTTTAAATTTTTTTCAAGCTTAACGAAAACGTTTTTACATTATCGTTTAACATATTTCAATGAATCTAATACATGTTGAGTTTTATTTATTTATAATTATTAAAACATTTTTTATGCTTTACGGAGATGAAAAAAACATGTTTGTATTTTACAGAACGTTGAAATACAACTGTGATATGCTTTAATCTTTTAATTTTTATTTAAATTCTATTTAGATTATTGTTTTGTTAAAATATACGGAATCATGAAAGTATTTCCCTGTGAGTGTGTTATTTATGTTAATATACATTCTTGTTTCTTTACGAAAATGAAAAAAAAAAACACTTCTATATTATTTATGAGTAAAAAGTTGAAGTACATTTGTCTTTTTTTTCACGTTTATTTAAACTCCATTTCTATTATTATTTTGTTTAATTATACTAAATCATTATGAACATATTTCTCTCTGTACGTTATTTTCTTCTATTGAAATAATTTATATCTACCCGTAATTAAAATAAATAATGCTTCTTAACTATTAGGAATATTGTAAATACATGTAATTTTTGGAAATATAAAGAAGTGTACTGAATTGTCAACCTATGTACGACAATCAAATTTGTATATATTTGCGATCAGTGGTGCATTCACGATTTAATCCAGTGAGGGGGAGGCGAGTTGAACAGAAAATTTTCTCAATGTGAAATCAATAACATTCGTTAGGTGATTATATAAAATTTCATTTAAAGAATACACTCCAGTTTTATTTTTTTTACAACGCTCTTGAATTACTTCAGTTGTGGTTACATTTTAATATGTGTTAATTTTTAATCCTATATATATATACACATACATATATATATATATATATATATATATATATATATATATATATATACATACATATATATATATATATATATACGGGATAGTGAAGGGAGATTACATTAAACATTATTACATATAATTTTCGGAAATATTAAAAAGTAAGTGCGATGAATTATCAGTATGTGTAGGATAACCAAATTCCTGTATATTTGCGGTAAATGTGCAGTAGTACATAAAATTCGACGATTTTGAAAGAATCGTTCGATTTTATTGAAAATACAATATGTTTGTAATTCTCATGATTTTTTTTTCGATTAGTTTAGTCAATGGTTCTGTTCTTCTAATAATCTTTGCAGGCATCTGCTTTAATTTGATCGTTCCTGAGGAAGAGCTCTCCTAGATAACCAACCTTTACTTCTATTCTTTTATAACTTGAATTCAAAATTTAAACTTCCATTTATATATATATATATATACATATATATATATATATATATATATATATATATATATATATATATATGTGTGTGTGTGTGTGTGTGTGTGTGTGTGTGTTAATATGTCTATATAAGTAGGGCAGTAGAATATTTTTGCAACCTTTTAGTTTTTAAGGCTAAGTACTTATATATATATATATATATATATATATATATATATATATATTGTTGGATACCCGTTTATTGATACCGACAGGGATTGTGAGAGTTGTCTCTGACACCAGGGTAAGTTTTTCGATAGAACTTCCGTAATTGATTGTTTGATTTTCTAATGTTGTTATGTAAGGTGTCTTGAAGGAATTGATGTCGTAGACCGATATTCAATTCAAGACGTCAATTTATATTAACAAAACAGATTTATTTAATAATCAAATACAGAAGGAGTATTTTCACAATAATAATATACAATTTTTGATGTTGACTATGTCGAATGTATACTATGCTGTACTGATATTGGTACTGGCACTGATAGACGTACTGATATTGATATTAGTACTGTTACTGATACTGATTTACCGAACGAATATTTGCAGCGCGGGCCTGGAGGGCCATTGCCTTGCTTGAGTTCCGAGCGTGTGCGCTCATGACTCGAGTAGCTCATAACCCTTGGATGTTGTTTGTTAGGGGTATAGTTCGAGAAGTGTTGGAGCGATTTCTATGACCCCTCCAGGGGGTTGCCTCTTGGTGATGAGTCAGCGGAGCTCCAGGTCGGCCGGTGAAGGTAGACCTCTCACTGGCTCTTGGGTGTGGCGAGTGCCGGGTCATAGACTATCAATCACCTCGCACTACGCCATCAGCAGACTAGGCCGCTGATAGGTGCAGTGCTCGGCGACGAAGTCGTTTGTGCCGAGTCCTCGGACCAGGTCATTTTCGCTGGATCTCGCACGCCCGTACAAACGGCTATCTTGTCGGCGGACAAACTCGTCGATCGTAGGAAGGCGAAGATCCCGGTGAAACTGATTTACCCGAGGTCCTGTGTGGCTTTATATACCCTCTAAAGGAATTTAGAAAGCGAGGGACTGAACTTAGCGAGAGCGTGACATGTCCTGGAATGTTGTCGATGCGCCCTAAACTCCCAATAACTAACTAACTGATAGCTAGAGAACGGATGATTCGATTTTAAATTGTTGAGTACCATTTGGAAGCTGAGGTCTCACTCTATCCTATGGTGAAAGTTTCAATTTTGTATCTTCAATAGCGGTAGGCATAAAGGCTTTGAATATTCCACATGTCTTCTTAACGTACCGTCAATACCGACGGTCATCACTTGGTCGAGATCAGGGTCTTATAGCTAGAGAACGGATGATTCGATTTTAAATTGTTTAGTACCATTTGGAAGCTGAGGTCAAACTGAGAGAAGAATACGCCCTGTGGGACAATTGATATGAATGAAGATGTTTTATCGATTATATCTGATGTGTTTGAAACACAGTGTTCAGTATTAAATTTTTTCATTAATTACTGTTAATAGTGTAAGAAGATCTGATTACTAGGCTCGATTTGGAATAGATCTGGGTATCTTGTTCAAAGATATATATATATATATATATATATATATATATATATATATCAGGATACACACACACACATATATATATATATATATATATATATATATATATATATATATATATCAAACGTTATATGCCGTTTAAAACTGTGTTAAATTATCAATAACCACATTTTTTTTCATAATTTTCAATAATTATTTACGGCTGCAGTGAGGCTTAATTATGTGTGTTCAATTTTTGTAAACTTGAGCAACACGCCTTCGAATAAACGTACGTATTTACAAGCCAGCGTTACAAAAACCTACATTATTATAAGCCGTTAGAAAGACAATTAAATTCTATGTCTGATGTGTTTTTTGAAGAATTTTTTAATGGTAAGATACGGCCGTTGATAGAACATAATGAACCCCATTTATTTTATAACAATCGTTCAAGCAATCGCATATATATACAAGACAACATTAGAAAAATAAGTGTTGTTATATAAAGTTAGAATACGTAATGTAGTTAAAAAGAAAAATCGAAATGTATTTTATTAGCTTATTTCATCCAGTAATTAGCACCAAATCGACTAATTAATGGTGTAGATCGAAATTCGAAGTAACATTGATGATTCTGATTAGTTATCCAAAGACACACTTTCTTAAGACAGAGGCTCAGATCCCGGTACAGGACCATCCGTTTAGACTCAAGAATTTTTACAGCAATCCATAGTCACACTATCTATAGACAGAAGCTCATATCTCGACAAAGAAAAATTTGTTCTGACTCAGGAATATGAATAGAATATTGGAATTTATTGTCAAGTCTATTATATCCATGTCTATATTATACGAGGTCAGACAATTAAGTAATGCGACAAAATTCAAAAATCGAGTATATTTAAAAATTAAGGTACATCGCTGCGATCCCCTTCAAAGTAGTCCCCTCCCGCATCTATACACTTATTCCAGCGAGTTTTCCAGTTTTCGTAACAATTCTGGAACACTTCTTGTGGGACCTCTCCGAGTACCCTCGTCACAGATTCTTGGATATCTTCAACGGAGTCAAAATGTCGACCTTTTACGAATTTTTTCATATGGGGGAATAGGAAAAAGTCGCAGGGTGACATTTCCGGTGAATAGGGCGGTTGTGGTAACGTTGCGATGCCTTTAGATGCCAAAAACTGAGAGACACTGAACGCACTGTGACAGGGAGCATTGTCGTGATGCAGAACCCAAGTCTTCGCGATCTCTGGACGCACTCTGAGCACCCTTTTTCGTAATTTTTCGAGAACATTGCGGTAGAATACTTGATTTACGGTTTGTCCAGGTGGTACGAACTCTTTGTGAACCACCCCTTTGCTGTCGAAGAAGAAAATCAACATGGTTTTCACTTTAAAATCGCCTTTTTTAAAATGGCCTTTTTTAAAATCGGCATGCCACCGAAGCACCCGACTACGACTCAGGGCATCACTACCATATACACCTTAAGCACTTTTTCATAAGTTTCTGTCGCGGTTTCGCCGAGTTTTGCACAAAATTTTATCGCGCACCGTTGCTCTAAATTTCTCTGTTCCATTTTCGTGACATGCACTACTCGCGCGTTGTTACAAAACACTAAACAGCTGGCGAAGAAATGATCGTACGAGGGTGATCAAGGTTTCAATCGAGAGAGTAGGGATCTGCTATTACGGTAGCGGAGTTACAGGTTCGCAGTGTTACCACAGGACGAGAAAAAAAAATCGGTCGCATTACTTAATTGTCTGACCTCGTATATATATATATATATATATATATATATATATATATATATATATATATATGTATGTATGTATATATGCATTTATATATATATATATATATATATATATATATATATTTATATGGTCGTATTTCGGGAGAGTCACTGACGTCATACGGCCAGTCTGTGTCTCGACCGATTTATGTTCAATTGTTAAAAATCGCCATTGTTTTTAGCGCGAGCGATCGCACTGGCGTCATCGTCCTCGAAATTTTGTGCTTTTGCATGAAAACTCTTGTCGTCACGAGTGCAAATTGTTCGCATAAGACGCACAGACATGCGAATTTTCGACACACATGGAGAACGGACGCCGCTTTGTACGCTTTTCATAGTGTTCCGTTTGGAAATCCGAGATGACCAGCGAGATCGTCTCGTCGTCAAAAATGGCGCATCGGTTCCACGAGGCTGTGTTTTGCTCCGGTGGATTTTTCTCCATACATGTGAGTACTTTAGCCGCTTTGAATTGTTATCGAATGTGATTTTAGTGCAGACGCACACGTACGCACGCTGCTTATTTATATTTATACATATTTGATAATGCGACGTGTGTAAATCGGTCTAGAGAGGAGAGCGGGGGTGTTGTGGTCAATCGGATGAAATGGTCTGAATTTCCGATCAAAATTCGAATCCGTGCGTGCGTGTGTCTACAGATATTGTTTACTAGAAAATCAATCGACGGACAAGTATTTCTTGGTACATTTTTACAGTATTATATATATATATATATATATATATATATATATATATATATATGTATATATATATATATATATATATATATATAGTACCTGCCTATATAATATACATATATATATATATATATATATATATATATATATATATACATGTATCCATACATGTATACATATATATATATATATACATGGTTGTATTCCGAACGACGAGCAATTTGGTTTCAGGAAACAACATTCCACAACACAACAACACGCACGCATCATCAAAGACATCAACAGTCAACTTCAAGCAGAACCGGAAAACGATTCTAGTTTCACTCGACATCCAGAAGGCTTTTGGCACCGTGTAGCACGACAACCTTATCCTGAAGATGTGAAGCATCGGCACTCCTACCTACCCCACCAAAATCACACAATCCTACCTAACCGACTGCAAGTTCTTCGTCGGGCTTGACGGCAGCCAGACACCCTCCCATAACATCCCGGAAGGGGTCCCCAGAGCAGTGTCCTGGGCCCCCTGCACTTCATCCTCTACCTCCACGACTTCCCCAAGCTCCCGGGCGCAGCTAGTTCTGCCTTATATGCAGACGACACTGCAGTCTACCTATCCTGTCAAAACCGTTCTATAAATCCTTCCATTGTCCATCTCGAGGATGCCCATAGCAAGATCGAGAAGTACATGGCCCAAAACAAAATCAAAATCAATGCCACGAAGACGGATACCGCGATCTTCGCCTGCGGCCGTCGTGAAAGCAGAAAATAGCCATCGGCAGCACCAGGATCGCCACGCAGACCAGCATCAAATACTTAGGCCTCACTCTCGACTCCAGGCTGAAATGCACCGCCGGAGTCAACGAGCTGCTGAGGAAGGCGCGAGCAGGCCGCTATATCCTGATGCCTCTGCTTAGGGTGAACGGACTGCCGACATCCACTAAAATCGCAATTTACAAAGCGTGAATACGCTCCGTCTTCACGTACGCACTGCCCGTGTGGGCCGCTACCTGTGACACGAACTGGAAGGAACTACAATCCTTCCAATCTAAAACCCTCCCGCTCATCTCCCGAGCTGATCGCCACGTGTCGGCGCCGCGTCCGTGCCCGCGGAGAGATCCGTGGCGCGTCCGCCGCGGTCTGTCGCCGAGCCGGCCGGTAAGCGTCCGACCCGCAAGTCCGGCGGGAAGAAGAAGCGGGGCTCGCGAGCGGACATCGGCGCCTCGTCCAGAGGCGCCGCTGCAAGCCAACCGTCGCAACCGCGACAACGACGACTCCCGACGTTCCGAAGTGACGTCACCAGCGACGAACAGACTTACATCGACGACATCGTCCACTGGCGCGAGAGCTACGAGGCGGCGTCCAACGCGAGGGGAAGTCTCCTCGCGTTCGCGTACGTAGTCCGCACTTGCCCGACTGGAATCTTAACATGCTTGTTAGAGACGAACTGAACCTACTCTACTGGAACGCCAACGCTGTTCATGCGCGGCGGGTGGAACTCATCGCGGCGGTGCAGCGTCACAAGGTGGACGTGGTACTGCTGTGTGAGACGCACCTGAACGCGAGCATGGACTTTTCGATGATTCATCTGTTGATGTTTGTACGGAACAGAAGTGCTTTATCGAATCTCTCCAACTGCAATATTTCAGTGTCCAGTATATCGTGCGCGGCGAATAAAAGCGTTCACACGCATGTTCACATACACACACACTCACACATACACATAGTGATTGTGCACCGTGTCTGTGGTTGTGTTGCACGAGCTCCGTAATTCCGCCAGTGCGCGGAGCGGCCCACTAAGTCATTATTATTATAATAATATAATATAGAATTCGCCTAACGAGGTTGTGCCGGTGTCTAGTGGTGGTGTGCGGGTGCGCTGGTGCGGGACCACGTCCCAGTCCGTTTTAACGGGCCGGGAAATAAAAATATAAAATCGCGTAATAATCATGGATCCATCCGACGAGCAAAGCGAACGGCGCACCAGTGCAGTGAGCATGCCGGACCAGTGCTCGTTAATCCCCCTAGAGGGTGAGGTATCCCCATCCCCACGACCGGCGGTAGTATATCGCACGGGCACGGGTAAGCGGGTCTCCGTCCGCCTGAAGCGCATGCGAAGCGTGTGCAGCGATGAGAGCGAGTCCGACGGGACGCAGAACCCGTCGAAGAGGGAGGAGGACGACGCTCCGACAGACGCGGCCGGCCCCTCCGGGGTTCGCGCCAGCGTCTCCGCGAGCGCGCCTCCTACGTCGACGACGATGGACACTGCTGTTTCGGCCACGGCCGCTGCGACACAACAGGCGTGTGACGACGGCTTCACTGTGGTAACACACAGGAAGCGATGTCCGCCGATCTACGCGTACGCGAGGAACTACTTCGCGCTGTCGCGTGCGCTTAACGCCGAGGGCGTTCTGTTCACCTCCGACAAGGTGGGCAGTAGCGCAATGAAACTGCGAATGAGCACCGACGCCGCCTATCGCGCCGCAGTCCGCGTGCTTAAGACCAACAGGATCGAGTTTCACTCGTATCTCCTGCCGACGGAGAAGACGCACAAGCTCCTTCTCCGCGGCATGACTCCGGATACTGACGTTGACGATCTGTAGGAGGCGATTAGGCTGGCGGGCTTCATCCCAAGCCACGTCACCCAGATCGTCAACGGGGGACGGAAGACGGCCACCTTACTGGTGTACTTCGCGCCAGGAATGCGGGAGCACGCTCGCCGTTTCGAGACCCTTCAGGCCCTCGACTCGGCCAAGGTGAAAATCGAGCGATTCTGCGGTCGCTCCGGCCCCCAGCAATGTTTTCATTGCCAGCGTTGGTGCCACTCTTCAGCCGCATGCAACATGCAGACGCGCTGCGTCGCTTGCGCCTGGACACACGATGCGTCGGAGTATCCCCGGGACAAGTCGCAGCGCGTCGTACAATGCTGTAACTGCGGTGGCCCGCATCCGGCGAGCCACCGGGGTTGCGCAGAGTACAAGCATGCTGAGGCGTCTCGCATGCGTAAAGAAGCCCCTCGTCGTACGAGGAAGCGCGGCTCGCGTAAGAGCAAGTCGCAGTCGAAGGCGTTGAGCACTGCTCCGCTGACGAACATTCCGAGGGCAGTTAAACAGGCGGCTTCGAAGGTGCACGCACCCTCGAACACCGCCGGCGCGAGAAGCTACGTGGAGATGCTCAGGGGTGTGGCGGCGCCCGCGCGCACCGTCGCCCCTGCCGCAACGTTGATCGGCGAGTCGGCCCCGGCGGGCAGTGAGCCGTTGAAGGGATCCTCTGATCCTGGTAAACGTGCTCCGATACCGCAGTCTAGGTTCGTCGACACGTTCGTGGCCCCGAGTGCCTCCACGCGAGCTCTGGAAAATCGCAGAGACGCTCCAGCGCCGGCAAAGCGTTCTGGCGTGCAGAGTGCCGTATCTGCAATCATTGCTCCGCGAAAGAATAATAGACAGGCTGTTAAAGCCACCGAGCCCAGGCCGTGGCCTCGTAAGTCGTTGACGACTTCCACCGACGTGACGAAACCCCCGAAGCATGCAGCCGCTCCGAGAGCAGTGCCTGCGCGTGTCTCCTTGCCGTCGAAAAAGCGTGCGATGGCCCGTTTGCCGGAGAGCAAAAGTGTCAGTCCCGCTGCACCCGTGCCCACAGAGAGATACGTGTCGCGTCCGCCATGGCCTGTTGCCGAGCCGGCCGGTAAGCGTCCGTCCCGCAGGTCCGGCGGGAAGAAGAAGCGGGGCGAGCGAGCGAGCGTCGGCGCCAAGCTGACGAGCGCTCCGACCCCCGTGACCGTGCAGCCCGCCGCTGCCAGCCAACCGCCGCAACCGCGGCAACGATGACTCCCGACGTTCCGACGTGACGTCACGAGAGACGACCAAACATTCATCGACGACATCGTCAACTGGTGCGAGAGTTACATCCGCGCCCACGAGGCGGCGTCCGACGCGAGGGGAAGGCTCCTCGCGTTCGCGTACGCTGTCCGCACTTGCCCGCACAGGAATCTTAACATGTCTGTTAGAGACGAACTGAACTTACTATACTGGATCATCATGCGCGGCGGGTGTAACTCATCGCGGCGGTGCTGCGTCACAAGGTTGACGTGGTACTGCTGTGTGAGACGCACCTGAACGCGAGCACGGACTTTTCGTTCCCGAATTTCCACACCTATCGTGTCGACAAACCTGACGGTTCCTCGTTTGGTGGCACTGCGATTCTCGTCGGGAGTCGCATGCCCCATTACGAGGTCGCGTGTCCGCAGCTGTCGTCTGTCGAGGCGACGACGGTGATGGTGAAATTGGGCGGTCGCGGGTGCTTGATCGCCGCCGTGTACAAGCGTCCGAACGACAGCCTGTGCACCGATGATATCGACGCCCTACTAAATTTGAGTCCATCGGCGATCGTGGCCGGTGACCTCAACGCCAAACATTCCTCTTGGAACTCCGTGACCGGCAACCACGCCGGCGCGAGACTCTTCAAACACGCGGCGAAGTCCGACTTCGTCTTCGTAGCTCCGGACGAGCCGACGCATTACTCTGGCGATCGTGCGGGCAACGTGCTGGACATGGCGATCCTCCGCGGCGTCGGCGGGGGGTACGGGCTGTGGTCGTTGCCGATTCCATCGTCCGACCACAACCCCGTACTCCTGTCGCTGACGGGGCTGGGTCGTCGCGTTCCGGTGCCGAGGCCGTCCACGTTCGTCCGAGTCGATTGGTCTAGTTTTTCGGATAGAGTCGACGCGCGCACCGACACCGGTCAGTGCGTGTTCGACTCTCCTTTGAGCCTAGAGGCGGCGATATCATCTCTGCACGACGACATCACCGACTCACTTGACGAGATTTCGACCGAACACAGACAGACGCTGTTATCCCGTCGACTACCGGACGAGATAATGGAGCTGATTCGACGGAAGAACCGGGCCCGGAAACTCTGGCAGAAGTACCGTGACCCGAGTGACCGCACGAACTACAACTTTCTCGCGCAGCGTGTAAAGTTGCAGGTCGCGAAGCATCGCGATCGCGAGTGGTTCGACGCGACGATGTCGATGTCCGCGGACGAGAGTGGCTCGTCCGTGTGGCGTTGCACTCGTCGTCTCGTGTCCGCCCGACGACCGCGGCGCTCTGCGCTCATCAACGGAAATGGTATGTTGGTCAGTGAGCCGGCGGAGAGGGTCGAAGTGCTCGCGGACTCGATGGAGGGTCAGTTTCGTGCTAACCCCCCGGAGAACGAAGCGAGCGCCAGGTATGTCGAGGATTTCGTTTCGCGATTCCTCGCCACGCCGCCGTCCTCCCCGCCGCCGCTGATCACGCCGGAAGAAGTCACCAGCATCATCAAGCGTCTCGACCGCCGAAAAGCGACCGGAGACGACGAAATCAGTAATTCCGCCCTTCTTAATCTACCGGTAAGAGCGATCGTGCGGATGGCGGCGATCTTTAGCGAGATCTACCGTCAAAAGCACTTTCCCCCCCATCTGGAAACTTGCCAAGGTTATCGCCGTTCCGAAAGTCGGTAAGCCTCTGCAACATCCCGCGAACCATCGCCCGATCAGTCTGCTGTCCTGCCTGTCTAAGGTGTTCGAGAGAACCCTTAGTAGGCGGATTGACGACCATTTGTCCGCGTCAGGGCATCTGGTCGACGAGCAGTTCTGCTTCAGGCGTGGTCACGGTGCTGTTCAGCAGGTTTTGCGGCTAGCGGAGCACATAACCCGCGGATTCAACGAGAAGCGTATGATCGGCGTCGTACTTCTCGATATTGAAAAGGCGTTTGACAAGGTCTGGCACGCAGATCTTCCCGATAGTATAATCCACTTGTTGGCATCGTATCTGTCGGGTCGCAGTCTCTACGCGGGTGTGGAGGAGGTGAGGTCGAGTGTCAAACTCGTGGAGGCTGGCGTTTCGCAGGGCAGCGTTGTGGCTCCGGTGCTGTTCTCCTTGTATGTCAATAACATGCCAAGGGGGCAGACCACTGCGCTGTACGCGTACGACACCGCCATCGTCGCACAATCATGGAAGGTAGGGGTGCTCCACGCACGTCTGCAGCGTCATCTCGATGATCTCGCCGAATACTACGATATTTGGTGAATGAGAGTTAAGGCTGGGAAGTGCGAGGCGCTCCTATTCACCAAGAAGAGAAACGTCGAACCTCCCGACCTACACATCGACGACACGACCGTCGGGTGGGTCACCGAGGCCAGGTGCCTCGGCGCCACGACCGACTGACGTTTAGACGCCATGCCGACAACGTACTGGACAAGGCGACAATACAGTTCGGCAGATTGTACCCGCTGCTCAAACACCGGTCGCAATTATCGCTGGCGAGTAAGGCCACGCTTTACACCAGCCTGATTCGACCACTAATGACGTATGCGGCACCAGTCCGGGCTTTCGCGCCCGGTTCACTCGAACGATTGCAGGTACTTCAGAACGCGCACTTCTTCGTTAGATACGATACTCTGTATAACGATCTCCGGATCCCTACACTTTGCGAGTTCGTGCGTTGTCAAACTCGCACTCTGCACGGCCGGTCTGAATCCATCCAGAACGCCCTGATCAACACCCTCGGCGCCTACGACCCGTCCAACCCGTGGTACCGCTACAGGCGGCCGAAGCTACTGGCATTGTGATGGGTACACCTCCACCTTCACTGACGAGAACTGGTCACGGCCCGGGCTGCGGGTCGCGGGCAGCGGGCTTCTCTCGTGCCCCGAGCCGACTTCCCCCTGATCACTGCCATGTAATTACAAACAAAGCTCGAATTAGTGCCGTCCGCTCTCCTCGATACGATTGTTCGTGTCGTCGGTAAGAGCGACGATTATAGTCATGAGTCATAGGTCCTTGTACCTCGCACTCAACACTCCTGAAGCGTCTTTACACTGGTACAACATGATCGATTGATTAAGTTAACAATAAGTTAGACGTAAGTTAGCGTAAGTTAGTTTAAGACAAAAAGAGACAATTTTCATCCCCGGTTTTTTGAAAATTTTTCCCGGAAAACTCGCATGGACAAAAATAAAAATCTCAAAAACACTACATACGATGTACAATTTTTTAGAGCGAATAAATACCGGCAACGGTAAGGATACCGCAGTAGTTTGTAAGCATACCGGCCACACAGGGCTTGTATCAAATTTATTTACCAATAAAATTTATTTTTTATTTATTTTTTATTTTATTTTTGTATTCTGAGAGAGGCAGTGACGTCACGTGGCCTGTCTCGGTATCTCGACCGATTGACGTTCAAATATTTCATGTCGCCAGTGTTGTTTGTGCGAGAGGTCGCAGTCGCGTCGTCGTCCTGCAAAATTTGTGTTTTTGCTTGAAAAATCTTGTCGCCGCGACCGCAAACTATCCGTAGAAGACGCACATACGTGCGAATATTCGACACGCATGAAGAAAGGACTCGGCGTTGTAACCTTTTCAAAGTGTTCCGTGCTTAAATCCGTGGTGACGTGCGAGATCGTCCCGTCGGTCAAAATTGCGCGCCGGTCCCACGTGTGTGTTTGTGATTTCCCTATGCATGTGAGTACTTGTGCCGTTTTGAATTGTTGTGTGTTTGAATGTGTTTTTACTGCAGACACACGCACGCAGACATGTATATATATATATATATATATATATATATATATATATATATATATATGTATATTCATATTTGAAATGTGTTGTGTGTCAATGGGATTGCAGTGGGACGGCGGCGGGGTGTTGCGTTCCGCTGAAATGGTTAGAATTTTCGATCGAATTTCGTTTCTGTGTGCGCGTGTGTGTCTGCGGATATTGTTGTTTCGAAAATCAATCGACGAACAATTGTAATTTTTGTGCATTTTTATGAAACGAACATATTTGTTCACAGATTCTGTCCATTATGGAAATCGCCGCACGTCACCGGCGCCTGCTGCGTCAGACACGGTGGCGTGGCTCAACTAAACAGACACGGAATATTTGTCGCCCGTGTTACACATTGTGTTGAGAATTTGTTTGTATTTCGACACTGGGAAAACCTCCGATAAGAATATTATTGCGGCTATGCGGAACGACGTGCGGACGTCGCTGGTGAAACTAGGTAGGTCGCGTTTCTCTTTCTCGATTTCACTTTTCTTCAATGTGTACGATCGGTGGATGTACGCGTGCCAATACGGCGACGGTCGTGTCTTGTGTTTTACGTGTAAATGAAGACCTGGGGTCGATGTCTCGTCTCGGCGCGACGACGGATCTCGAACGACGGGTGCGCTCGGTCGTTTTTTAAAAACAGTCCGATTGTTGTGGCGTGCGGGCGCGCGTTCGATTACATAGCGATCGTATGCGCACTCTGTGTGTTTATTTGGCTTGTCGTATCGGCGTTTCTACTTTCAGATAACAATTTCGAACGAGAAAAGTGTATAGATACGTCGACCGGCCTCCTGTAAAGTTCCCTATTCGAACGACCCGTCTCGTGTTTCAGATTATCGTCGGCATCCACTAGGATCGATGTAACGGACGAGATTCCCGTCCGTAGAAGGTCTCACCGTTCGCACGTGGGGCGGAACCGTGGACGGAGCGACATCGAAGATGCATCCCAGCGGCCGGGGATCAGAATTCGGCCGCAGTATTTCCTGCTTGTCGTACGAGGCGACCGAAAGGAGGTGGCGTGTGGATGAGACGATGTGTGTGTGTGTGTGATGGCTTATCGTATATCCGCGTCGCGTTACCGGTCGGTTCCGCGTTTTTTTTTTTTTTTGTTGTTTTCCGTTTCGGCAGCGGATGTCGGTTCGTTGCTTCGTCCTGAAGCGACGAAGATCTGACACCGTGTCCAGATCTCGGTTCCGGATCATCGAGGGAACGACGGATGCTGCCGCTGTAGCTGCGAATACGCGGTATGTTCTTCAAAGAACGAGGTGTCGAGACGAGTTCGAGATGGTTGAATGGTCCTCTTTTGATTGTTAAATTCTCAGATTGAATTTGCAGTAAATAATTTGTTTGTTATCGATTTCGAATTGTAAATCTGATAGATATTTAACGTAGCTTGTGTCGAAGTCGAATCAGTTGTTTGTTTTTCAATAATTTGGTAGTCAATTAGTATTTTTTTTAAAAGTAAACAAGTACTATTTATGGTAATTGTGTTTCAAATACTTTGATCGAAACAGGATCTTCAGCGAGAGTTTTAAGTATTGTTCTGTTTTATTTTATATGATTTTCAGCTTGGTCGAAACACGAACGCCCTCCCCGTACCATTCTTCAAATCCTCGATTAGTTTTGTAGATTTCATTTAGTTTTCTATGTGTGATTTTTTATTTCTTGTAACTTATCACTTTATAGTCTTCGTTCATAATTATTTGCTTTGCATACAACTTTAAAACTTATTAATTCTGCTTTGAATTTAGCGGATTTAAATTTGTAGAAATCTTAGCAGACACCTTGCACTAGTGTTTGATTTAATTGCTGATTAGTTTTGAGTCTCCGTCTAGAATTTCATTGTTTGAGTATAAATTTAAAGTGAAGTCATTTATCTTTGATTTTTCGAAGTTTCAATCGTTTCTGAAAGTAAATTCGCCCCATGTAGAGTCTTTTTTAACTTTGTTTTGATATCATTTTAGAGTAACAGATGTAGAGTTTCCTCACTCTTTTAAATCCTTGATAAGTTTTGTAGATTTCGTTTAGTTTTCTACGTTTTATTTATATTTCTTTTAAATC
Source organism: Acanthacorydalis orientalis (assembly GCA_034766995.1). Classification (NCBI taxonomy): domain Eukaryota; kingdom Metazoa; phylum Arthropoda; class Insecta; order Megaloptera; family Corydalidae; genus Acanthacorydalis; species Acanthacorydalis orientalis. The sequence goes on along the minus strand of CM068321.1, from coordinate 1,138,288 downwards.
GTTTTATAGTCTTTGTCCAGCATTATTTTCTTTGCGTACAACATTAAAGCTCATTAATTATGCTTTGAATTTTGCGGAATTTAATCCGTAGAAATTTTAACAGACACCTTGTACTAGTGTTTGATGTCATTGCTAATTGGTTTCGAGTCTCTGTCAGGAGATTCATTATTTGTATGTAGATTGAAAATGAATTAATTTACCTTTGATTTTTCAAAGTTTCAATCGTTTCTTAAAGAAAATTCGCCCTATGTAGATATTCATTTGTGACTTTGTTTCGCTATCACTTTAGAGTGACGAATGTATAGTTTCTCATTCCTCTCTGTACAAATTACTAGCGGTGCATCAGCCGAACTGGACACCGTGTTTTCGACCTCAAAGAATCATTGATTTTTGTATAATTTATATGATTTTCAGCTCCTCGTGCCCCCTCGTACCGTTTATCTTGTTGTCGAAATTAATTGTATTTTTTTTGTAGAGTCTCTGATCAGAATTTGAATGTCAGGGTCTAGCTCAAGTAATTGTAAATTAACTATTCTCTTGTAGAATTTCACTTTGTACCACAATCAAGTGACTCTGTCGTGTCATTTTTAAAAATTTAACTGATTTTCTCATAATGTTTTTTTTTTAATTCTTTGCTAATCCGTTTTAAGTATTTGATTAGATTTAATTTCAGTTTGCATTTAATTCTGAGGGATGTTGCGACACCCGTTTCGGTGGGTCGGCGGGGCGTTGCCTGGCATTGTGCGGACGATCCTCGGTTCGCTGTTGACACAGTACTTGTGCCTGTACTCACACTTTTGTGTGGTGCTAGCGCCGGCAGTAATTCATGGTCGTTAATGTTCAGGCATCGTTCTGTCGGTCCGTCGGTACGGGTAAGAGCGACGAGCTCGGGGACGGGCCGGGCGGCCGACAGTCAGTCATTCTTCACTAGAGGCAGTCGGGTTTACCTATAAATTCATTAGTTGTGTCCGATTTGAGACATCGAGTTCGTAGGTTAACAGACAACGGTCCTCTGTGAATAGAACCCGAAAATTGTGTATATTTTTTAAAGTTCAGCATTTAATGAAATGTAACTCTCTTCGTGTCAGACGAAGAGAGTCGATCGAATCAGCAGTCTTTGTCACGTGCCGTTCGTGATTAGGTGGCGAACGCCATGTCTAATCATGTTTCTTTCCAGCGTAGGATCTTTACATCAGCGCATCCTGAATTCCTTCTCGTACCGTTCCTCCGTCTCTCACGCCGGCTCGGTTCGGTCCGCGGCACCGGTTCGGTACCCGCTGCCGATCGCGTTTACAAAAAATGACTCGAAATCGTCCGTCTTTGTCATTTTTTTTTTTAAAAAAACCCTATAGAATCCGTCTAAAACAGAGTAATTTTTCTATATTGATGTGTGTGTGCGCGAAAAGTAGTAACATCGAGTGCCGTTCGAAACTTCGAGTGCGCCCTCGACCTCCTGTCCAGGTGGCCCGCACGGTCGCGCGCGCATCGAGGCTCTGCAGGAGGGAGGCACCCGGGAGTGCTTGCTTGCATTTTGATTATCAGACCGGACGTACGACCGTGCGGCAGTAAATAGCAATACAGTAGTAGATCCGTTATGTGGTTCCTGTCCGAGATCGAGATTGAAGCAGAGAACGAAAAAAGAGCTCGTCGTACTCAATCACAGGTTTAGTATGTCTGTATTTTTTGCAGGTGAAGAGGGGTTTAGTTAAGCATTATTAGAACTGTTCATTTCCGCGGATATTTGTCGTATGTTAGCTTTGAACCCGCGTTTTCTCTCGTGCTAGGGGTTTCAGTCGCGCATCGATTCGGGAGGGACTCGTCGTCTGGAGTAGTCTCGCCTAAGCGCCTAGCGTATAAGAGACGTTGCGACTCCCGACGGTGGAACGGCAGAGCGTGACCTGCCCCGGCACCTGTGCTGTCGATGCGGGCACTCGCCTCAGCGGTCGCGCTGTTGAGCGATACCCGCGCCAGCGCTCTTGCCGTCGAGCGGTCATCGTCCTATCTGACCATCGGCCGGATGAAAAGATATCGGCGACGAATTTAAGGGCGGGCCGGTCGCCGAGAGGTCGCGTGTCGGCCGGCCCGCAGTCCAACGTTTTTTAAAAATGTCCACTAGCCCAGGTCACTCTTGATCATATCCGATACGGACTGTTTTAATCCCTTGACAGTCTGCTCGCAGAGCCACGATCGTACCACACCGAACCGGCGATCCGGAACACCTGCGCGGTGCGATCGAACTCATTACCGGTAACGTCACAAGCCGGGGTCAGTTCAGATCTCAACGCGTGTGCTTCGATTCACCATTGCACCGGTGTACCACGGTCGATGCGCTTCCTCCGCGGTTTTTCTGTCATTTATTTTGCAGCCCGATCCTTTCGTTGGCCGATCGGGTCGCCCCCGCGAATCCGGCAACGCTGTCGATCCGCGTCCAGCGCTGCATAAGAGGACTCGTCCCGTACCCGACCGCGGCTTAATTTAGCTTCAGTCAGAGCCTCGGGTACAAATCAGGACCTGCGGGGTACCGTCGCGCACGTCGTCCCCGGACGTAGCGTGTGCTGGACGGCGGCCAGTCTCCTGTCCGTCCCCCATAGAGGTAGTCCGCAGTCTTTAGGATTTGGTATGGGTCTTTCAGGTCGTTGTGTGAAACTAATCTTGGACGACGCGGGATTCTAGACGTGGGATTTAGATGCGACGATGTCACTAGGTGTTTGTGCGTCGACGGTGGTTTTGTTGTAACGAAAGAGAAAGAAAAGTATGAAGAAACGTTGGATATGACATGGACAGAACAAGAATCGTGTTACGGACAAAACGTATGACGAGACTTGATACCGAATCCGGACAGAAAAACGGACATGTGACAATAACAAGGACCGAACTAGCACGTCAGTTCGAATTCGCATTAACACTCGGATCTTGATTGAACCGGGTGGTGTTTGACCGTCTTGTTACTCTCATATACAGGATCTCTGGACTGAACTCTCTGTGACACGCCGGTTGTGACTTTCATAAGATATTTTCATAAATTTTCGTGGCGATTTTTTCCGCTCAAATTAATTACGATGTCGAGAGTGTTTGCAAATGCACTCCTTCGCTGATGATGTGATTCTTTTATAAATCTCATGTACAGTTTTTGACATGGCGCAAATCTTCCGTTGAATTAGAAAGCTCCGAGTGTTAAACCGGAACAGAACGACAAGGAAAGATTCAAGAAGGTGACATTTGACACGAAGAGAGAGTTGTGTGTTTTATGTTAAATGAATTTCAGGTACTTTCAGCGCCGAGCAGCTCTCCTTCAGCCCCGTATTTCGTTAGAAATTCGAAGTGATGAGGACAACTTGTCGACGAGGAGGTTACTATACATTTTTGCACTTATAATGAAACCGAAAAAACGTCGGGAGAACATTTCTTTCATATTTATTTTCGCCATCGCAATGTAATCGTTTCTTTGAGGTTCACAATATTTTCAGATCGTTCGTACAAGTTGTAAAAAATTAATTGATGAATCGATGATGACATTTTCTCTATGCCGATACAAACGGTTATATTTTTTCATGGCGATCCATTCTCTGCGTTTTGTTGCGTCAAGAACGTTTCGTTTCATTGAAATTCCGAACGATTCTTTCAGCACCATTTGCACATTTCGGCCACAGTTTAACCGAAGAATGCGCTCGCTTCAATGTTTTAAGTCCGCTAATCAGGCCAGTGTTCAAATAACACGACCAATGTCCTCGCCTCAATGTCGTTGTCTCCTGTGTACTAAGGTTCCATTTAGGACTAATATTATATTATTATCCCCGTCGTCGGGGATCACAATACGATCGCGATGTTCTTCCTCGTCGTAGAAGGCGACTAATAGGAGTCGTTACGGCGATGAATGTTGCAGAGATTCATAGTTTGTTTCGACTTTCCGTTGCATCTGTTTTGTTTTGATTACTGTTTGCGAACCGTTAGCTAATTCGATAAATGGTCTGCAAGTATGTTCGTATTTGCTCATCTTTCAGACCCACGGTTCGTTGTTATCTTGTTCTCTCCGCGTCCGTTGTCGTCGTCGTTACTTAATGCCATTGGTTTTCAGCAATTGAAAATAATTTTCCTTTTCGTTCGTCGTTCCTTTAATCGATACGGTTCGGTTCCGTTCTGTTCATGTCGCCGGTCGTCATCTTCACCGTTGTTTATAAAATGATACTGTAACGTGTAAAAATGAAAGAGTACCTAAACATCACAATAGTACTTATCTTAATTTAATGTTCCTTTTTTCGAAGTAACGAACCTTTCTCTTCTCCTTCCTTTTTTCTTCTTTTGTTTGCTCTTCTTATATAAACCGTACGAAAGGAATATAAAGGATTGATAGAATACGATATCGGATACCGTATACATAAAACCGAGAATGATAATGTAAAGAAAATGATAGATAATAAAAAAATGGCAGGTGTAAGAAGAACAACCAGCTAAATGTTAATGTTTTAAAGTGTTATTTGAATTTCTAATATAATTGTTATTCATTTCAGCGGATTCTACATACATAAATATATCATATTAATTAATAACTAGTCGTTTCTCATCTTAATCAATGAATGATTTTTTTCAGTTTATCAAATTATTAGGATTTTGTGCGAGTGTGTGTGTCTGTGTGTGGGCTGTGACGAATTTATTATTTATAAATTTGACTTAAATAAAAGTAAATGAGTTATTAAAATGTATCAATTAATTAAAATAGATAAAAATATGTTATAATAATGGAATTTACTGCTTAATAATGTGACACTGGATGTGCATTGATCCACTTTGCAACAGAAAATTATGAAATTAATAAATCTGAAAGAAATACTTTAGTTATTTATAATAAAATTTTCTTTTAGCTTTGCATTGATTATTCATCATTGCTTTTTTCAAATTACTTCTTAATTACGAATATCATCATCATCATCTTCAGCCTCTGTTAATCCACTGCTGGATAAACGCCTCTTCCATGATTTTCCATTTTGTTCGATTCAGTGCCTCTCTTTTCCACAGTTTTCCAAGAAAGTTTTTAATATCCTTATCCCATCTGTTAATTGGTCTCTTTCTCGGTCTTTTCATATTCCTTGGTTCCCAGTCAATAATTTCTCTTGTCCATCGGTTGTCTTCCCTTCTTGCGATATTTCCCGCCCATTTCCATTTCAGACTCTTTACTCTCCTTATTATATCTGTGACTCCTGTTTGTTTTCGTATCCATTCTATTCTCTTTCTATCTCTTCTTGTTATTCCCAACATGCATCGTTCCATACTTCGTTGTGTTGTTTGGAGTCGTTGAACTATTTTGGTGTTAAGCACCCATGTTTCGCTGCCGTAGGCAAGGACTGGTGGTAGTATACACTGATCGAATACTTTTTTCTTTAAACAGTGTGGGATTGTTGATTTAAATATCGAGACGTTTCGTCCAAAAGAGCTCCATCCCATTTTTATTCTCCTACTTACTTCTTCAGTGAATGATCCATCTCTGTTGATAAGCTGGCCTAGATAGACATATTTCGTAACTTCTTCTATTTCCGTTCCTTTTATTTCAATTTTATTCGGACAAACAAACGCATTGAACAGTACTTTTGTCTGAATTTTGTCGCAATGAACAATTTCGAAGAAATTGCATCTCCCTGTCTCACACCTTCTCGACTTTTATCGTCCTTGTTTCTTCATGTAGCTTCACCGACATCGTTGCTTTTTTATAGATGTTATCTAGCAACTCGATATGTGCGCCCTCTATGCCCTGGTTCTTCAATGCAGATATTACTGACAGGGTGATGATTGAGTCGAAAGCCTTCTCGTAGTCTATAAATCCAAGACACACTGGTATTTGGTATTCAATTGACCGGCTTATTACATCTCTCACTACTTGAATATGATCCATTGTACTAAATCCGGTTCTAAATCCTGCTTGTTCCCTTGGTTGGGCGAAATCTAGTTGCACTTGTAGACGTTTCGAAATTATTTTTATATATCGTATATATATCGTAGACAGTAAACTAATCGGCCGATAATTTTTCAAATCCTCTTTATCTCCTTCCTTGTGTAGAAGAATTACGGTGGCTTCGTTCCATTTATCTGGGATAGTTCTTTTTTGTATACAAGCAGTGAATATATCGGCGAGAACTTTTTCTGTTTCTTCTCCTACTAACTTGAAGATTTCTGCTATGAACCCATCATTTCCGGCTGCTCTCCCATTTTTCATATTCTGTAACCTCTTCCGGTAGCACGGGTGGGGCACCTTGGTTTGTATGTTTTCTACTCTCGTTTTCTTTGTTACATGTATTTTTGTACAGGTCTGTGGAGAACTCTTCTACTGTTTTAATGATTCGGTTTTTGTTGAAGATTCTGCTCCCATCATCCAATTTCAAGGCAGTTATATGTTCTTCGCCAATCATTAAGCTCTGTTTCGTTTATCGGTAGCTTTTATTTTCTTCGATAGTCTTCGTAACTAGTTCATTGTTGTACACTCGAACGTCTTCTTTAATACACTTCCTCACTGTTTTGCCAAGTTCGACGTATTCTATTCGGTGTTTCACATTATCTGTTAGTTTTATTTCTCTTCTCTTCTTCATTAGACATTTAGTTTTTTCTGATATTTTCTTATTTGATTTTATTTTAAGGATTCCTCCTATTTCTTGTGCGGACTCTTTGATAGTTTCAACCACTTTTTCTTCTACATTCGCATTTACGTTCTCCAATATATCAAAACGGTCTTTAAATCTATTTCAAATTTTACCTTACATGATGAGTATAAATTACGAATATATATATATATATATATATATATATATATATATATATATATATATATGTATATATATATATATATGTATATATATATGTATATGTATATATGTATATGTATATATATATATATATATATATATATATAAAATAATAACTTTTATTTTTTTCAGCTCTTCTAATGATACAGTTTCTTACAGATTTTGTGTGTGTGTGCGTGTCTGTGTTGCATTTTTGAATCGTTTTTATTTGTTTTCAGCTGTTTACAATTATCTCTATTTTCTTTCAATAATTTAAATAACAGGCTGTAATTAATGAATATTATTATTTGAATACAAATGTCTAAACACTTTCACGGCGGGGGTTTCAGATGCGGAACTTTCGTTATTCGCGGGTACTTTTTGCAGTCGCTCAGGCGGAGGCAACCGATATAAAACGCGTTAACGAAAACTCCACTTATACTCCACTTTTTGGTTTTTTTTCGAAAAACCGCTCAGTAGGAAACGTACCGATCGGCACGATCTACACATTTCATGCATTTATTATATTCTGCTACACATGACGGTTTGTTTTGTTCCTTTCGAAATTTGTAACATCGATTGTATTTGCGGAACGTATCGGTTCATAGCATATATAAGACCTTAAAATTCGTCTTCCATGCTTACACCAGGACATTATTGTTTTCTACGGAACCTCGTAACGTTCTCCACCAATTTTACATTTTTCAGACAAACCGGCACATCTCTACCCTCCCTTATATTTCCGCACACACCTGCTCTATTATTTGTAATAATCGTTGTGCGACTGTTATAGTAATTGTCCTTATAAATAAATAGGAAATTACTGTAATATGCCACAAATATAAGAATGAGTGTAATAATAAAAATGTAGTCGTGGTCAGTGTATATCCTTGTGCGAAATACACTTCAAAGTTGCGAATATATCCCAGGTGATACTCTTGTAGACCATCTTGCCATTATTCCGTATTTTGTCTGTGATTTGCCGGATTGCATGTTCGAGTTAAATGTGTTCCCCTTGATAGCTTGATGATTTTATCGACGGACTCCCTTTTCTGGTTTGTATACTATTCGAATTTTTTCTCGAAAACATGTAAGAACAGGTTCAGTTCTGTCCAATCTGTCTCTGCAATTTTCATTGTTGCTGAAATGCCAGCATCCTCCATATCTGATCGAATCTGTCACCTGCCGATTGTATCACCGGAGATCATTGTATGACATAACGGATCCGTGGACCAGTAATCGTCTCTTTCGGAATCTTAATAAAACCCACTGGAATGATAAAGCCAATAAGTTTTTTCATTTCTATACTACTAAATGTCAATCAATCTTTCCTCCCATTAGTTATGCTGAAGAAGGATTATATTTACCACTAGCGTTGGATTTATTATTTTTTTCTCAGCGTGTGCTTTTAATAAACATAAGATATCATGTTCAGGGTATCAAAGGTATAGATTGTCAGGAGAACGATATCTTAGACACGCCCAACACCCGCAGAAATCCTTTGACAAGCCAAAGGCACTCGTACTTGACGCCTGCCGTTGAAGTGTTCAGAAGATATCGATTAATATTTGAACGTACAGATTAAAGTATCAGTTATGGAATAAATCTATCGGAAAAAGAATTTTTCAAAATTCGATTCATGAATAGAAATATAAGAATAAATTGAAGAACACACACACACACATATGTGTGTGTGTGTCTATGTGTGTCTGTGTTTGCATGTAAATATTTTAAGATAATAAATTTTTTTCAGGTTTTTTACTGTACATTTTCATTTGAGAGAAACGATGATAGCACACACACACATTCATAAAAATATTGTGTATGTATATATATATCATCATCATCATCATCAGCCCCTGTTAATCCACTGCTGGATAAAGGCCTCTTCCATGATTTTCCATTTTGTTCGATTCAGTGCCTCTCTTTTCCACAGTTTTCCAAGAAAGTTTTTAATATCCTTATCCCACCTGTTGATTGGTCTCTTTCTCGATCTTTTCATATTCCTTGGTTCCCAGTCAATAATTTCTCTTGTCCATCGGTTGTCTTCTCTTCTTGCGATATGTCCTGCACATTTCCATTTCAGACTCTTTACTCTCCTTATTATATCTGTGACTCCTGTTTGTTTTTGTATCCATTCTATTCTCTTTCTATCTCTTCTTGTTATTCCCAACATGCATCGTTCCATACTTCGTTGTGTTGTTTGGAGTCTTTGAACTATTTTGGCGTTAAGCACCCATGTTTCGCTGCCGTAGGTAAGGACTGGTGGTAGTGTACACTGATCGAATACTCGTTTCTTTAAACAGAGTGGGATTGTTGATTTAAATATCGAGGCGTTTCGTCCGAAAGAGCTCCATCCCATTTTTATTCTCCTGTTTACTTCTTCCGTGAATGATCCATCTCTGTTGATAAGCTGGCCTAGGTAAACATATTTCGTGACTTCTTCTATTTCCGTTCCTTTTATTTCAATTTTCTTCGGACAAACAAACGCATTGAACAGTACTTTTGTCTTTGTATGATTCATGTTAAGGCAGATTTTTTGACTGGCATCGTTTAGTTCTTCTATTCTCTTTTGCAACTCTTCCGGAGTATTTGCGAAAATAACTGTATCATCGGCAAACCTGAGATGGCTTAATCTTTCGCCCTTTATCTCGATTCCTTTGTCCTCCCATTCGAGCGATTTGAATACTTCTTCCAAGGCCGCAGTAAACAATTTCGGAGAAATTGCATTTCCCTGTCTTACACCTTTCTTGACTTTTATCGTCCTTGTTTCTTCATGTAGCTTCACCGACATCGTTGCTTTTTTATAGATGTTATCTAGCAGCTCGATATGTGCGCCCTCTATGCCCTGGTTCTTCAATGCAGATATTACCGACAGGGTGGCGATGGAGTCGAAAGCTTTCTCGTAGTCTATATATCCAAGACATACTGGTATTCGGAATCCATTTGACCGGCTTATTACTTCACTCACTACTTGAATGTGATCCATTGTACTAAATCCGGTTCTAAATCCTGCTTGTTCCCTTGGTTGGGCGAAATCTAGTTGCACTTGTAGACGTTTCGAAATTATTTTTGTAAAGATCTCATATATCGTAGGCAATAAACTAATCGGCCGATAATTCTTCAAATCTTCTTTATCTCCTTTCTTGTGTAGAAGAATTACGGTGGCTTCGTTCCATTTATCTGGGATAGTTCTTTTTTGTATACAAGCAGTGAATATATCGGCGAGAACTTTTTCTGTTTCTTCTCCTACTAACTTGAAGATTTCTGCTATGAACCCATCATTTCCGGCTGCTCTCCCATTTTTCATATTCTGTAACCTCTTCCGGTAACACGGGTGGGACACCTTGCTTTGTATGTTTCCTATTCTCGTTTTCTTTGTTACATGTATTTTTGTACAGGTCTGTGTAGAACTCTTCTACTGTTTTAATGATTCGGTATTTGTTGAAGATTCTGCTCCCATCATCCAATTTCAAGGCAGTTATATGTTCTTCGCCAATCATTAAGCTCTGTTTCATTTTTCGGTAGCTTTTATTTTCTTCGATAGTCTTCTTAATTAGTTCATTGTTGTACACTCGAAAGTCTTCTCTAATAAACTTCCTCACTGTTTTGCCAAGTTCGATGTATTCTATTCGGTGTTTCACATTATCTGTTAGTTATATTTCTCTTCTCTTCTTCATTAGACATTTAGTTTTTTGTGATATTTTCCTATTTGATTTTATTTCCTCTTTCATTCCTTGTTCCAAAGCCAAATTTTCCAACTACATTATCGTTTTCTTGCCTTTCTCCGATCTTTGCGTTAAAGTCTCCCATTATAATTTCGTAATGACAGTTTCCCTTGTCGTTAAGTTTTCCTACTTCTTGGTAGAAATCTTCAACTTCTTCGTCCTTATGAGCTGTTGTGGGCGCGTAGACTTGCATGATTTGGATTTGATACCTCTTCAATATTTGAATTACCAATCTCGCCGCATGTTCTGATGTGCTTTTTGTTTCCACAATGTTATCCTTTAGTTCCTTATTTACGATAAACCCGATTCCTCCTATATTTCCTTTTTCTGATCCACGGTAGTAAAGAAGATCTCCGTTTTTCAGTTCCAGCGTTTTTTCTCCTTTTCTTCGTACTTCACTAATTCCTATAATGTCCCACTTAATTTTGGTCAGTTCTTCTCGGAGTTCTTCCAGTCTTTCTTCGTTCGATAGTGATCTGCAATTATAGGTAGAGATATTAAGCGTAGATGACCTGTGGAAAGAATAGAGAGAAGGGCAGTCGGTGTTTAAACTCCAGAGATTCTTAGCACCCTCTGCCATCTTGCCTTGGTCCCTGCTACTGCCACAGCACGGGACAAGTAGGCCTCCGGAGAATGAGGGCCGTTTTGTATTTGTACTCGTCATGTAAGGTTTGAGATCATGACTCGCCACGCTGATCCCACTTGCGTGTTGGGTAGTACCTCTTCATTTTGGCCTGGAATAATTTTCAAGTTTGCTCTGTATGGTTAAACCTACAAATATTCAAAGAATACCACAGTACATCTCCTTGAAATCCCGTTCGCACCTTCCCGCCACTTTGAAGCAATGAAGTGGGAATTTGGGGGATGATATATATATATATATATATATATATATATATATATATATACATATATACGAGGTCAGACAATTAAGTAATGCGACAAAATTCAAAAATCGAGTATATTTAAAAATTAAGGTACATCGCTGCGATCCCCTTCAAAGTAGTCCCCTCCCGCATCTATACACTTATTCCAGCGAGTTTTCCAGTTTTCGTAACAATTCTGGAACACTTCTTGTGGGACCTCTCCGAGTACCCTCGTCACAGATTCTTGGATATCTTCAACGGAGTCAAAATGTCGACCTTTGACGAATTTTTTCATAATGGGGGAATAGGAAAAAGTCGCAGGGTGACATGTCCGGTGAATAGGGCGGTTGTGGTAACGTTGCGATGCCTTTAGACGCCAAAAACTGAGAGACACTGAACGCACTGTGACAGGGAGCATTGTCGTGATGCATAACCCAAGCTTTTCCATGGCGAAATTTTCGGTTAAAATCTTTCTAACTGTTTCCCGGTTAATATTCAACTCGTCAGCCAACATTCGAATGGTTAGTCGCCGGTCTTGACGAACAAGGGCGCGCACGCGCTGCGCATTCGCGTCGGTTCGCACTTGAATTGGCCTTCCGCTCCGCGCCTCGTCTTTGACGCTCTCACGGCCTTTTTTAAAATCGGCATGCCACCGAAGCACCTGACTACGACTCAGGGCATCACTACCATACACTTTAAGCACTTTTTCATAAGTTTCTGTCGCGGTTTCGCTGAGTTTTGCACAAAACTTTATCGCGCACCGTTGCTATCATTTTCTAAAATAAGATAATACAAATTTTAAAAATACCATTTTTCAAAAGAAAATTACAATAAAAATTTTTTTTCATCTTTATTTAAATATATTTTTTTTATTAAATGATTAAATAGTTATTCAAGTGAAGAAAAAAACTGCATAGATAGAGCGGCAATCGAACCACACAACCGCAGACAGTTGAGGCCGGTGCTCTACCGCCTAAGTATCAATCTACTTGCCAACGGATAAAAATCTTTTTCTCATAAGCGTGATGCGGAAACTTTGGGGCCCTTTTTCTCGAAAATGGCTAGATACTGAGAGATAGTACGTTCCTATATTAATACCTTTGTGGTATCCTACCACTACACGAAGTTTGTCTCCAAAGTCAATTTCCGAAGTCGTGTCCTCCCCTTGTGAGTTAATTTTAAAATACCTCGATGAAAAATGCAACAACGATTTCCATATGTACATCCTTTCTAATATTTGTAAACAAAAAATTAAGGATATTTACTATTTTATCATTTCATTTTTTATTCTACTTACTAGCATTTCTGTTATATTTAGCTCGCCTGTTATTTTTTACAAGCTAGCTAATTGAAAACGTTCGATTCCTCAAATAAGATACACTTACTGTATATTGTAATGAATGTATCAGTGTATAAAATGTTTTATCAAATAAAATTTATATGGCCATTATGTAAACGATTATATGTAAGAATTTGACGTAGATAAGTAGAATTTTTAAATTAAATCTATTGTATCCGTAAATATAAGATCATGTATTATATAAGTACCGACCTCTTGTAATAAATATTTTATTCGAAATACAGTACTTTACTCACTTACTGATTCCCTGCAAAAACAACACAAGTCAAAACAATTCATGTTGATTTTTTCTATACATTAAGGTTTCATAGGACAGTAATTGTTGAACAACTAATAAATTAAAGTCCTAGAAAAACGTTTAACAACGAAAATCTATAAAAAACCTTAATACTTTTGTGTTACGCAGTCTTTATTAAATTCTGTAAAATTTAAATTCTGTGACTTATGCGGTTTTTGAATTATGATTTTTTCCGTTTTCCATTTTACATTCAGCAAACGAAAAATGTGCCAATTTCCGTCACTGTCGCACCAAATAACTGGGATTATGTAACAGTCACATCTATGAACGGGTGACAACGATAATCGTGTCATTAATATTATGATAGTAGGGGTACCTGACAGTTTCTTCGCTTAGATGAGATAGTGTTGCTGGAAGGAATCGAAACAAATCCAGAATTAACAATTTAAGAATTGTCTAATAGACTTCAGTGCCCCTGGTCAACAGTGCTAGAACATATGAAAAAAATCGGAAAGGTCTGGAGAGAAGGTGTTTGGGTACTGCACGATCTTACTGAAGAAAACAAAATGATTCAGATAACCACGTGCACATCACTCAAGATAAGGTTCTCCGCTGAACCTTTTTTAAAACGTATCGTCGCAGGTGATGAAAAATGAATCCTTTAAGACAACAGAAAATAAACAATGGTTGTCACCAAATCAGAAAGCCAAACCATCTTTTAAGCCAGGTTTGACCATTCAAAAGATATTGCTCTGTGTTTGGTGGGATTATAAAGGAATCATTTATTATGAGACGTTAAATCCGGAGGAAACTGTTAATTATTATCTCTATTGTGAACAACTCGATAGCAAGTTAATTTAGTGTACATAAATGTTCTATTATAATCAGACGGCGACTGGGAACGATGATTCGGTTAAAGTATGACGGATGCACGCCTCGATCTGCGTTAGATATCCTCAATTGACATAATTACCTCGCCAATTAGGTGACAGGTAAATTAATTACGGCCGCACTTTGAACCGTAAACGTGATAAGGTGATTATGAGTACCCCATTCTAATCAAATGGCGACGGGCAACGATAATTCAGTTCAAGATTGTGCGAAATAGGCCTCTGTCTACACCAGATAGGCGAAAACGAGTTTATTTTGTTCGATAATGAGTCCCGAAAGCGACTAATTGTGTAGTAAACCCTAACCAGTCGGTGCTTTCGGAACGACTTAGTCGACATTCCGAATGCCCGCTACACAAATTGCCAGAGCGGGGAGGCCGTGAAACGCCCGACGCGCGCTCGTCGAGTCCGTGCGCGCTGGATCCGCCGTCGCCCCTGACTGAGAACGAATAGTAGGCGTGTGACATGCAAACGGCGACACATTCAGTCGAACAATCAGATTTTGTACCACTTGTCCACTCTTTTCACGCTCTATTAATACTTGTAAATTTGGAATAATAAAACGACAACACCGGTCTTATCATCAAAGTAAGTCCGAAGTTCGAACTGCACCACTAATTAGTCGATTCAATGTAATTATTGAACGGATTAAGTAACTTGAGAATCTCACGAGTAATACGAAGTTTATCTCACACATATATGAGCGAATTTTAAATATCTGTGAACGTTTGAATCATGAGCAGCAGTTAGAATCATCAAAGTACCTCCGAACTTCGAACTGCACCATTAATTAGTCCACCTGGAAAGAGTTAATTGCATTTTTTGTCATGAACGCTTGAATATATATATATATATATATATATATATATATATATATATACATATACATATATACATATATGTATATGTATATCTCTCTATGAATTTCTGGCCGAGGTTCAGCTTGACAAACTGATAAAAATACGCCTACTGCTATCATTCCAAATAATTTTCTTATGTAAAGGCAAGAATCTCATCAACTGACTTGTAGATTTCTGGGTATTCTCTCAAAAACATGAGATTTCTTTGAAATTTACTGAAATTAGATGAAAGAGCGTACAATTCTATATAAATTTTATCAATTCCAAAAGCTAATTAAAGTAAATACTCCTACTATCACCGTCCTAAATACCGTTTTGTATAAAAGAGGAATTCCAGCAGGCGGCTTGTACACTTTCTGGAATCGTCTCGAAAACTGTTAAGATTGGTAAAAAAATTTCGCTGACACCAAATAAGAGAGAGTTCGATTTTCTTTACAAGGTGACAGATTCAAAAGTTGATCGATAAAAATACGCCCGCTGCGATCATTCGAAGTAATCGCATGTGTAACGACGGGAATTCCAGTGACTGATTTGTCGACTTTTTGCAGTTTTCTCGAAAACTGTTCAGATTTTGTGAAAAATTCACTGAAACTAAACGAAAGAGCATTCAGTTTTCTGTAAAAAGTAGTTTTTATTTATAAACCAATTAATAGAGATATACCTACTGCGATCATTCTAAATAAACGTTTTTTTCTAGAGTGTGGATTTTTGTTGTTGGCTTGCAGATTTTCTGCATTTCTCTCAAAAACTATCAACTTTTGACCGAAACTCTATCAATTAAGGGAAATAAATAAAGGAATTAAGGAACGTGAATTCAAAATGGATAGCCAGAGAGATAATACCAAATATTAATTTTTACAGCTCGTATAATAATATTGTTTCTTACAGATGTGTATATGTGTGTGTGTGTGGGTCTGTTTTATATTTTTTTAATAATTTTTATTTGCTTTAATAAACGCTACAAAAAATATCTCTCTTTTCTTTCAGTGATTAAATTAACAGGCTATGAATAATTTATTTAATCTTGAACAATGTTATTTGAATAGAAACATGTTCTGGGTATAAGATATCGAATAAAATTTAAATTTACAATTTCTAATATCACTCGTGGAATATATCTCTCAAGAAAATGATTTTTCAGTTCTTCATTAGAAACATAATTCAATTCCAAATCGATAGCCATAGAGATAATAATAAATATTTATTTTTCAGCTCATATAATATTACAGTTTCTTACAGATCTCTGTGTGTGTGTGTCTGTTTTATATTTCTTAATAAATTTTATTTGTTTTTATCTATAAAAAATATCTCTCTTTTTTTTCAGGGATCTAAATAGCAGGCTGTAATTAATTTATGGTTTTATTTTATTATTTGATTAGAAATATCTTATGGAGACAAGATATCAAATGAAAATTGAATTTAAAAATTTCAATATCACTAACGGACTTATATTAGACAAAAAAGCTTGCAGGAGAAACCCATTCAGAACTTTTTCAAACATTACAAACATCCAAGTATACAATATCGGCTGATGAACTCCGACGCACCTCCTTAACGATTTATTATCATCGTAGAGGATGAACGGAGACATGTTTACATTCTAAAGAAACATTCAAATATAGACTTGATACGAGACAGGCAGTCGGGCATTACAAAAATATTCAGAACGTGTTTCGAACATTGCAAACTTGGAAGCAATATTTTTCACTGCACTGACAACTTTCGCAATTATTTATCCGAATCACAGTTGTGTGTCGCCGTCTGGTACGAAGAGAGCATCCGTTCCCCTAACTAAGTAAGTGGCCCAATCTGATTTCTGAATTAGTTAACTTCGATCCGGATTATCAAAATATTTAACATAAATAAAGCCGAACGGTCTAGACAGACACCAATTTATGTCAATAATTTGCATTAATATCAATATTCGTATCTGTTTGGGCGCAACACGACCGTCAGGATCAACTGACTGCAATAGTGGTTCAATCCGAGCCTCTGGACACTCTCAGGAGTCCAGTCGTTACTTCGTTTCGGTATCGAAACGATGCGGATCGAGCGTAGGACGAGGACGTCGCTCGATATTCGAATAATGCCTCTGAATGACGCCGAAAAAAAGGTAGAAGTATATTTCCTTGATGTTTATCTGCGTATATTTCACATGGATCGTCTCTATGAGGTCCGAATTCTTTTCAGAAAGTTCATACAGGACTGAAATATTGTGTAGAAGAATCGAACTTGAAAAACATAGAAACATGGAATTTAGTACTAATACACACACACACACACACATATATATATATATATATATATGCGTGTGCATATAAGTAGAAATTTTATTATAATTACATTTCTTTCAGTTTTTGTTACTCGACAATTCTATATGGGAGAAAGCACGATAGTACGATGATAGCACACAAACACACATTCATAATAATATTGTAAATATATATATATATATATATATATATATATATATATATATATATATATATATACATATATTCAAGCGTTAATGACAAAAAATGCTATTAACTCTTTCCAGGTGGACTAATTAATGGTGCAGTTCGAAGTTCGCAGATACTTTGATGATTCTAACTGCTGCACATCATTCAAACGTTCACAGATATTTAAAATTCGCTCATATATGTGTGAGATAAACTTCGTATTACTCGTGAGATTCTCAAGTTACTTAATCCGTCCACTAATTACATTGAATCGACTAATTAGTGGTGCAGTTCGTACTTCGGACGTACTTTGATGATACGACCGGTGTTGTCCTTTTATTATTCCCTATTTACAAGTATTAATAGAGCGTGAAAAGAGTGGACAAGTGGTACAAAATCTGATTGTTCGATTGAATGTGTCGCTGTTTGCATGTCACACGCCTACTATTCGTTTTCAGTCAGGGGCGACGGCGGATCGAGCGCGCACGGACTCGACGAGCGCGCGTCGGGCGTTCCACGGCCTCCCCGCTCTGGCAATTTGTGTAGCGGGCATTCGGAATGTCGACTAAGTCGTTCCGAAAGCACCGACTGGTTAGGGTTTACTACACAATTAGTCGCTTTCGGGACTCATTATCGAACAAAATAAACTCGTTTTCGGCTATCTGGTGTAGACAGAGGCCTATTTCGCACAATCTTGAACTGAATTATCGTTTCCCGTCGCCATTCGATTAGAATGGGGCACTCATAATCACCCAATCACGTTTACGGTTCAAAGTGCGGCCGTAATTAATTCACCTGTTACCTAATTGGCGAGGTAATTATGTCAATTGAGGATATCTAACGCAGATCGAGGCGTGCATCCGTCATACTTTAACCGAATCATCGTCCCCAGTCGCCGTCTGATTATAATGGAACATGTATGTACCCTAAATTAACTTCGTGGCTCGAATTGTGTTCTTAATTAGTTATTTGGTGTTATAATTAGTACAGACTTTTTTACCTTCGTTTTCTTCTTAGTTTATTTATTTCCATGTTTATTCTTCTACTCTTTTATTTATTTATTTTTTGCTTTCTTTATTTCTTAGTATATTTATTGATTTCTTAGATTATTTATCTCTTAATAATTTATCTTCCAGATTATTTGTTTTCTAGTATGTTTATTTCTTATTTAATTTATTTCCTTGTTTATTTATTTCCTAGTTTATTTCGTATTAAATTTATTTTATAGTTTATTTATTTCTTAGTTTATTTCGAATCAAATTTATTTTCTAATTTACTTGTTTCCCAGTTTATTTATTTCCTACTGTATTTATTTCTTAGTTTATTTCGTATTAAATTTTTTTTATAGTTTATTTATTTGTTTATTTATTTCTTACAAGATTTATTTCTTAGTTTATTTCGTATTGAATTTATTTTATAGTTTATTTATTTCCGTCGTCACTGCAGTCCATGGCGGTTCTGTGCTATACTTATTGATGCTATACATATTGATGTTACGCACTGGTCTGTTGGACTGATTATCGAAGCGAGAAAAAATAAAATAAAATAATAACATTATTGATACGTAATTTTGCAATACATTTTACGTTTGAATGTAAAGTGTTTGGCGTGTGTTGTGTTCCGTTACTTCTCCTAGGAGTAAAAACGATTTTGGCCGTAGTGTTTGTGTTTTTGTTTTTGTGGTGTGTACAGCCCGGAAATTTTCAAAACCAGGCCAAGTGGATCGAAGCGGGGGTTCAGCTCTGTTTATACACACGCAATAATGCCTTATTGCGTCTTGGTTTTACCCGTGATGCGCCCTTTGGTCGGCCGTCGTGGTGTTGACGCACGGCAAGCGGTCAGTTGTAGGTGTCTTCTTCTTTCCTCTAACAGTGTGTCATCGGATACATCTCCGTCTACCGTTCTTGCCAACGCTAAGATCATCCGATGCACACGTGCTTGAGCGATGCCGAATGTACACCAGATGTTAAGCCATTACGGCCGGTTTGTTTATGTAGGGGTAACGAAGGTAAGGGTGTGCACGGGTCGGTCGTGAAAGGATGGGAAAAACCAGCACTAACGGTGCTAGCCATTCGGAATTAGCAGAATCCCGAACAACCCTTTGGATCGATTTAAGAAGAATACAACTGACTATCCGTCGATGTGTGACCACAGATAAGACTTAGCGTCACCATTACACTCCAGAGTCAAAACAACAATCAACGCAATGGAAATACGGTAATTATTCGCCACCAAAAAAAAAGTAAAATCATTTTTATCCGCTGGAAAAGTTATGACTTCAATTTTTTTTTAAAATACTAAAGGTATCTTGCTAATTAACTATCTTCCAAATGATCACCCGATAACTGTAGAGTATTATGCTATAATTTTTGATCGACTCGATCAAACAATTCGCGAGAAAAAGAAGACCAAAAATCATTTTCCATCAGGTCAATAAACGTCTCCATACAAATATAGTATCTATAGCAAAACTCACTGAATTTAAGTACGACTTGCAACCCCATCCATTCTATTTTCCAGATTTGGCCTTTTCAGATTTCCATCTGTTCCTATAACTTAAAAAAATCCTTGCCGGTAGGTAATTTTCATCAGATGAAGAACTGTTAGCAACAGTCAATCGCTTTTTTGAGGATCTCCAAGAAAAGGATTTCTGGAACGACATCAAGGCACGGAAATATCGCTAGATGAAGTACATTGACGTTCAGGAGGACCATATTGAAAATAAAAGTACTTTAAAAACACTAATTATTTCTTTCACAGTTAGGCCGCTAACTTCTCAAATTGCTCTCGTACATTAAATTCTTATTATATAATATGGTAAATCGTTTTAAAACTTACTGTTAAGTTGTATATATATATATATATATATATATATATATATATATATATATATATATATGTGTGTGTGTGTGTGTGTGTGTGTGTGTATGTGTGTGTGTAACAAGTATAAAATTTATTTATTGTCATTTTATATTTGACGTAAAAGTTCCAGTAATGATATATGGGATGTAAAAAAATATATATTTAATATGTTTTGGTGACGGTATCTATAGTGTAAGTAAAATTAGTGTCGCCAGTTTATTTGAATTTATAAATAACTTTTAATATGAATAAATGAATTCCAGTTTTCTGTAAAATAGTTTGATCTCCAAAATAATATATACCTACATTATTTCGTTTAATAGATTACAATTCAGAAATAAAAAAAACATATTCCACTATTATACGAGGTCAGACAATTAAGTAATGCGACCGATTTTTTTTTCTCGGCCTGTGGTAACATTGCGAACCTGTAACTCCGCCACCGTAATAGCAGATCCCTACTCTCTCGATTGAGACCTTGACCACCCTCGTACGATCATTTCTTCGCCAGCTGTTTAGTGTTTTGTAACAACGCGCGAGTAGTGCATGTCACGAAAATGGAACAGAGAAATTTAGAGCAACGGTGCGCGATAAAATTTTGTGCAAAACTCGGCGAAACCGCGACAGAAACTTATGAAAAAGTGCTTAAAGTGTATGGTAGTGATGCCCTGAGTCGTAGTCAGGTGCTATATATACCTAAAAATAAGAAAAATAAGAAGGCGAGAATGAGCAAGTCCAAAGTGAAAACCATGTTGATTTGCTTCTTCGACAGCAAAGGGGTGGTTCACAAAGAGTTCGTACCACCTGGACAAACCGTAAATCAAGTATTCTACCGCAATGTGCTCGAAAAATTACGAAAAAGGGTGCTCAGAGTGCGTCCAGAGATCGCGAAGACTTGGGTTCTGCATCACGACAATGCTCCCTGTCACAGTGCGTTCAGTGTCTCTCTTAGTTTTTGGCGTCTAAAGGCATCGCAACGTTACCACAACCGCCCTATTCACCGGACATGTCACCCTGCGACTTTTTCCTATTCCCCCATATGAAAAAATTCGTCAAAGGTCGACATTTTGACTCCGTTGAAGATATCCAAGAATCTGTGACGAGGGTACTCGGAGAGGTCCTACATGAAGTGTTCCAGAATTGTTACGACAACTGGAAAACTCGCTGGAATAAGTGTATAGTTGCGGGAGGGGACTACTTTGAAGGGGATCGCAGCGATGTACCTTAATTTTTAAATATACTCGATTTTTGAATTTTGTCGCATTACTTAATTGTCTGACCTCGTATATACATATATATATATACATATATATATATATATATATATATATATATATATATATATATATATATATACATATATATTCGATCTATTATGTAAAATTCAGTTCAATCTAGAATTTGTTCCAGAAAATCAAAAATATTAGAAACGACTGCGATTGTTTCTCTGAAACTACTACAAGATATGCAAACACAACAGTTAAATATGAAAAGTAAGCAAGGAAAACAATCCTCGAATTGGACAATGAAATCGATCTACGAGGACTTGGTAATAATTTATATAATCAGATTATTTCACTGTTCATTTTTCTAATTTCGCCTCCTTTTCGGAAAAACGCACGAATTTATTTACGATGACATCACTCTATATATTGTGTTCGTGTGTGGAGTGAGGTGCTCTTAAACGAACTGGTTCGATTTGGAACATAGAACCGATTTATTCACAGGCGAATCAACGTGATCGACGGGATTACAAAGAATAATTTGTCAGTAATAGGTGAGTGAGAGAAGATCACATTATTGAGATACGCTCCTAGTCAATAAGTACCATTTTACCAGAGAATCAGTGGACTTTTGACAACAAACATAATCCTCCCGAACAAAAGGAATTAGTAACAGGTTCAATTCTTAATAACAGATTGCTGTTCAGCTCAAAAGATGAGCGGGTTTTACATAAAACGTACAAAATAATCGATAAATCAGAGTTGTTGTTAATTTATTTCACAAACGACTCGCTGCGCCTAAAACTTATCTGTCTAAAAAATACAACCGAATTTTATATATATATATTTATATTCGGTCATATTTCGAAGCATTAGATTGATCCGGTCATCACGTAAATTGGTTTCGGTACATTTGTCAAGACCCACTCGTATCCCAGGAGCGCCGTCCCAAGGGCCGTGCTTCCCTTTTCGCCGGAACATTTGTTTAAGACGGCAAGAGTTTCCGGGATACTAAAATCACATTGTTTTGGAACTGTAATGTTTGAAACTGTTTGGCCGTGTCGTTGGACATGTTTTTGGTTTCGAAATCCACAGGAACGCACGAATAAAAATCACTTCGCGTCTTTTAATAGATTCATTGATTATGATATAATTGAATAGTGATATAATATCACGCACTGGGTATTATAATGTGTTCATAATCGACTGTCAATTAGTACATTTGAAATTGACTGGTCCTTACTATTGTAATCGACTGGGTGGCGAACATATCGTCGCCAACCCTTATATATCGTCAAGTTATCAGTACGAAGAAATAAAGCAAAAAGTAGATCACGGGCGCAACGTCGTCATCTTCCTGCTGTTTACACTTTGAATAATTTGTTTTGTACAAATGATACAATTGAACTACGATTCTTTATTCCTCACCGACAACCGTATGTATGTGAAGGAATGTGAATGCATTACAGCCGTACTGCCTTTTTCGCCAGAATATTTGTTTATTACAACAAGAATCTCACAGTAGATCAGTTACCGGTTACTCGTCGGAATCTTATGGTTTCGGAACTGCAATAAAATGAACAAGGACCTAGTTAAATTGTAAGGAAATAGAAAAATATACATAATAGTCGTATTTCGCTCTTTTTATAATAAATAAAACGCATTTTTTCTATTTGATGACATAAATTGAAACGAGTTGAAATGAAATTATTTGCATTAATTATTTAGTATTTTTTAATGTGGAACGTGCCTGGGTGTACCAAATGAAAAATTAAACGTTTAACATTTTTTCTGTTAAACAAACATTTATTTTTCAATAAATTTCGTTGGTTTCAAAGTAAAAAGAAAGTTTTTTTTTAAAAAAAAACTGAACATGAGAATAAATTTTACAAATTATGTAATGTACACTTGTTAGAAAATGAAGGGAAAATTAATAATTATTTTTTTTAGATTTAACGTAATAAATGTATATTAAACATTATGCAATAATTCATTAATGAGAGTAAAAAATGTGAAAAAGGTAGTCACAGGCGCCTCCATTGGTGATTTGATTTATTACATGTTCATCAATTTTACTTGATTTGGATTCTGGAAGCTGCTCCTCGTTTACACTGCCTTTCACGGGCATGCTTCGCTGTTGTGTTTTACCACAACTATAATTCATCGGAACTTTGTCCAGATATCTTCAGTTTTGTATTTAGTCGCACGTTAAAGAGTGACTTATTATTGTTGGCTCACTCCCAGGTACCAATTCCCAGGAGGCATCAGACTACCCGCTTAGCAAACAGTTCAGAATTGTATATATGCTGAGCATTACTTGAAACGTAGTACATGTGTGAGGAATAGATATTTATAAAACACATACATGACACAGTTTAACACTAACGAATTTCACATCCACAAACGAATTCTTTTTCCTCAACAATCAACACAAAAATGTTCAATAAATAATTTTCATTTTTGAATATTACTTATGGGCATTTCGATTATGACGACATGATCTCCAAATATTCCAAGATGATGAACATATAATATTTAACACAAGATTTTTATATATCACTAAATTCAAAGTAATATCTTGTTATTCCAGCTACTGTTTGATATTTTTATAAAGTAGTTTTTTTGTTAAAACAATGTTCAGATATGAAATTAAATTCGGTTTTCCCTCTTTAAAATCGTTTGTTATGTAAAATTGATATAATCGTATCGTAAATTACCTCAAGGAATCAGTTATTTTCATTTCTCTTTCTCGTTTATAATATTTTACAATAACAGAAAATTTTTGACTTATTTAATCTTTCTCATTTAATTAGTTTTGTAACTGCAATTTTCATGTTAAATCATAAAATATCATAATTTTTAATGGAATTTGATCCGAAAGTATTCAGACATTCGCATTGAAATATTTATTTGTGTGTTTAATAATTGAACGGACACATGACGATTATTTTTTACATCTTGTTAAATATGATTATTTAGACATTATTTTTACATTAATATATATATATATATATATTGTTAAATATACGCAGAGCTGTGTGAAAACAAAATATTTATTCGATTGTCTTTTTGTGCAGAGTTTCATTTGGATTAATTAATTGAATGTGAACACCTAGTGAAAAAACGTATGACGATTGCTGACAATGAATCTGTACAACCACACTTCAATCAAACACATGTCACACTATATTTTACGAATTACATAACATACATATCTTTTTGTTGAACACTATTTTACGTTATACAGTCATCTAACAGAAATACAACGAGCGTATTGCATAGCGGCAAATTCAAATTGTATCTCTAACATATATATATATATATATATATATATATATATATATATATATATATGTATATATATATATACAGATATATGTATATATATAGAAAAATATATATATATATATAAATATATATATATATATATATATATGTATATATATATATATATATATATATACATACATACTATTTAATACAAATAAATATAAGCATACAATTGTTATTTACAAAAAATTAACAACAGAGCAACAAACATGGTTACTTTTTCATAGCATATTAATTATTTTAATTAATTTACTTAATACTGTTTAGTTGTACGAAATTTCTTGCGAGTTATTTTAAATGCTTGAAGAAAGATCAGAGACAACATCTAAAATTATTCTTTATTTGCAAATTCGCCTTCAACCCTTAAGCGTTTAGGCCGAGTATGCTCGTCATGAAAAGACATTTTTTGTTTAATATCGAGTATACTCGTCATGAAAAAATCGTTTTTGCTATTTATTGTAAAATTTCGGTAAAAAATGTATGTATTTGTAATTTTAGCACATTTTAGAATGTTTCTAAGCAGGTTTCTCTTCGTTTCGTGAATCTTTCGTCTGCTATCTAGAAAAGTATTAGAGGGTGTAAGAGAAAAACTTGTGAAGTGAATAATGTTTTTATTTAGCCTCCCAGATGAGTTTTACTGGTAGTGATGAAAATATATCTTTACATCGAAGAAAACAGAAAAGAACAATAACACCTGTAATGTCTTGTGATGAAAGTAGTGATGAGGTTGAAGAAGATAATGAAGATGCGGTTTTACATCCAAGGAGACAGAGAAGAATATCAGTAATTTCGACGTCTTCCGATGAAAGTAGTGATGAGGATGAAGAAGGTAACGAACCCGATAAAGAAAATAAATATTCAAATGTGCAATGGAAAATTAGAGATGGTCAGCGAGCACAATTTAAATTTACTACTCATCATGGCTCAAATTTCACTATTTCCCCCATTCATCAAGAACCAAATATGTGTTCTTTATGGGTTTTTTTACATTATGACTTACTGAACATAACAGTGGAGCAAACTAGTTTACATGCTGAGCAATGTTTAGAAAGTCGCCTGAATTTTAAACAACATTCAAGATTAAAAAAATCGATGCCAACGAGCAGTAATGAAATGTGATTTGTGAATTATTTACGAATAAAATTAAAAAAATTTCAAGGAAACAATCGAAAAAAATTATCATTTTATTGTAACTTCAGGCAATCTTACAGCAAGTCTACTAGTGTGTTTTCGTCGAGTATACTCGCCGTCGCCTAGAAATAATTAAGTACGCCAGGGCACATTTTCAAATTAAGACGAAAAGCTTGAATTTAATCAGAATAAAATTATGTTTTTCACTATAACATGTCTTCTTTCTATTATCAAACATGTAATTTATAGCAGTGCCCCCTTCCTTATTTAATTATAGAATGTCTTATTTATATTACTGAACCTGTAATTGACAACAATCCTCCCTTCCGTACATTTACATAAAAACACTGAAGTTTCACTTCTGTTCTGTGTACACGAGCACACGCACGTTCTTCTTACTGTTGTTTCGTGCTTTTGAACGAGCTTCAGGACTAGTCTCTACACTACCCTGCTGGCAATCGGTAGCAAGCTGATCGGGGGATAGCTTTCTATGTCATCACCCTTCTTGCCAGGCTTACAAATAGCTAGGATCTTGGCATGTTTCAACTTTGATAGGAAATGGTTCAGGCTTAGTGTCGCATTACAGACGTTGGTATGTAATACCAACCCCTTGGTGGGTAATGTCGAAGGATTCTGTTCTGGAGTCCATCGACTCCGGGAACTTGATGAGCTTTAATGCTGTCTATTATGTTTTTAACTTCCCGGGGAGGAAGAGCGGAGAACTCGTGTAAGATTCGTGTAAAATCGAAGTATCATTGTAGGTTCACGGCTGGCATCGGTCGCAGACGGATGTATTTTTGTGGAGCTCCGCTGTGAAGTGAAGAGACAGAGTGTTTTTGTGCAGTGCCGCGCTATCCAGTGCTATTGTGCTGTGTAGTTGGTATTGTGCAAGTGTTCACCGATTCCGGTGTTAATATTGAGACGCTTTGCGTTATTTGTTGGCAGTTTTTTCTTGCAGGTGTGTGTTTTTTCTTACTGTTAAAAGTTCGACTGCATCATGGCAGATATGGAGGTGACCGCACCGACAATCGATTCAGACCACGATGAGGTCGAGTGGCTGAAGCCGCGTAAGAAGAGGAGGCGCGTCAAGACGCCCGAAAGTGCGGCGCCGGACGACAACTTGCTCTTGAGCGGTGAGAATGCTTGAACCGATACAAAAGAGGTAAGAAGTGGCGTGCAGTCGGGTGTTTTTGGAGCTACGTGGCGACGATTTTCTTCGGACTTTGAACAGAATTATTACCAGAGACGAGACTTGGATCCATCACTATCACCTGAGAGCATACAAGAGTCCACACAGTACCTGAAAAAGGGGTCTTTAGGTGTCGCAGTCAGCGGAAGCAATGTTGGCGACTGTGTGTTGTGATGCAGAAGGTATTCTTGTATTCTTAATTGAATACAAAGAAAAGTGTGTCCAGATTAGCCATAGCGAGCTACGAGTCGAGTATTCGTCGACATTGACAAGCCATTCAAGGAAAAAGACGTGAAAAATGGTCGAAATTGTTCTTCTTTTGCGAGACAATGCTCTGGTATATCGAAGTAAGGGTTCGATGACTGTCGTAACTGAATATGGCTTCCAACAACTCTGCCATATATCATATAACCCAGATCTGGGACCGGGCGATTACTTTCTATTCCTGAATCTGAACAGAGACTTAAGAAGAATATAAATTCAGGACGGCGAAGAAGTAAAGTGGGCTATTTCAGAGTATTTTTCAAGCAAACGCTAAGAATATTTTTTGAAGGTCTCGAAAAGCACATTGAGCGTTGTAAGAAATTTATTAGTTTTAAGGGAGACTATATTGAAAAATAAAAAAAATTCAAGTCAATCATACTTTTCGTTGTCATTTTTTGCGCTTACTTTTGGACCTCCTCGTATATCTCAATACTAATCGTTTAATGTGTATGATTTTTTAAAAAAAATCTATACAGAGATAATCTTATATATTACAGAGATAATTCATTTAAAAAAAAACAATCAGAACATTTGTTTTGGTTTGATTAGATCTGTTTAGAATGATAGGAAGTAATATAAAAATTTGAAATTAAATTCACTCTAATGATGCAGGTCTAAGTGAAAAACAAAAAACATTATATTTCATGAAAAACTGATTCGGTTTATTATTCTATAATGTATTTTAAAAATAATGCGAATCTAAACTACAGGTCAAAATAACTAACAACAAGGTATGTATTTTGTAATACCTAGTATGAGTATATTGAAGAAACTCATACTAGGTATTACAAAAATATAAAGATTTAAAATTAAAATCTGACAACAAATTTGTATTTTCAATAAATTAAAAACGAAAAGAATATATAAATATATTTATATATTTTTTTTGGTACCATAAGATGTATTTTAAATTTATTTTCAATACTTCTAGCAGATCCCGTGATTTTCTCTAAAATTTTTTTCAATAATTTTACACCAAATGTGTATTCTAAATGAAATATTCTTATATTGCTGGTACGGAATTGGAGACCAGATTATTTCTAGAATAAGTCTTTATTTATTATATAATATTTATAAATTAAACTTTTAATATTAGTCAGAAAATTAATGTTACATAATGTATATATATATATATATATATATATATATTGTGTTGGCCAATAAGTAGTGTTGGATTTTTTCTTAAGAGATAATTTCTGCTGTTTTTGAAGTAAAAGACAATTCATAATCTATAAAGCGCATGTACAGTCTAAAAACTGAGACTAACTTGTAATTTAAAAAAAATCATTATATTTAGTAAATATTTTTTAATACTTCTTTTGATTTCAATATGAACAACGAGAAGATATATTTTCGTTCAATAGTGCTTTTTTTATTTCCGCAAGGGTAAAAATGCGGTACAAAAGATTTCTGATGTGCATAATGATCGTGCTGAATGAAATATTGGTGCAAAGATGGTTCGAAAAGTTTCATGATGGAGATTCGTAGTCCCACCGACGATAAATCAGATTGATAATGATCAAATTTCCGGTCCAGTTGAAAATAATCCACGTTATACCACACGACAGATTGATGAAATGTTGAGAACCATTTGCATCAACATGAAACGGTTTCCAGATATGATGTGTGGGTTCCACACAATTTAAGCGAAAGAAATCGACTCGATCGAATTTCTTGCCGAAATGCAATGAGAACGAACAATTTTTGAAGAGGATTGTTAGTGGGGATGAAAAACGAATTGTCTACAATAATGTGACACGAAAGAGACATTGGATTAAATAATAATCAACCTCGTTATCTTCTCACAAAAAAAATCACACCTCAAGAAAGTCATATTATATGTATGGTGGGTTTAGAAAGGGGTACTGTTTTATGTGTTCGTGCCGCTTAATCAAATCATTGATTCTGATCAATACTGTTCACAATTGGATAGACTGAAGAAGAACATTAAGGAAAAATGACCAGAATTTGCCAATAGGAAAAGAGCAGTTTTCCATCGAAATAACGCTATGCCACACGTATCTTTACAGACTAGGCAAAAATTGAGAGGGCTGAATTGGGACGTTCTTATTCGTCCATCATATTCACCGGATTTAGCACCATCAGATTTTCACTTAGTTCGTTGCTTTTAAAATTCTCTTAATGGAGGAAAAATTGATTCTTTAGAGGACTGCGAATTGAATATTTTGAGATTTTTTGGGTTGCTGAAAAGATAACAAACTCAAAGAGGATGGTGTTATGAAATCGTTTATACAATGCCAAAGAGACATCGATCACAATTATTAATACATTATTGAAAAAAAATGTCTATATTAAAAAAAATGTCTGAGAAATTTACTGAGAAATCCGACATTACATATTGGCCCACCCAATATATATATATATATATATATATATATATATATATATATATATATATATAAACAGTGTAATTTAATATACAAAATCATAATTAGTGATTAAGACAAAACAGACATTTTTTAATCATTTTATAAGATTTTTGATTTGTAACTATATGAAAAACGTTTTATTATTAAATTATTGTGAATGGAACATCAACTTTAATTGTTTCCCAATTTCAATATCATATATATGTATGTATATATATATATATATATATATATATATATATGTATTAATTTGGTGCAAATAATAATTGCGGTTTTTCTCATTTCTAGCTTGGCACCGATTTTTCTAATTCGATAGTTTGTTATCATATATATATATATATATATATATATATATATATATATATATATATATATATATATATTCAATATATTTCTTAAATCCTAGTTTAGTTATACTTCTTTGTTTGAATTAAGAATTGATTTTAAAACTGTCTCTACACAGTCTATACTAATTCATCAACCTGCACCTACAGGGTATTCATTAAATTGAACATAAATTTCGTTAAAACTTATCTGTGTTATGCCAGTTTGCATTCATCGTTGGATTTGTACAAGAGTAGTCTTTTGTCTGATTTCAATAAACTTAATAGCTATACATCGAATATCCACCTACATATACGATATCATAAATGTTCTTGAGACGTATGAAAATGTATTTAATTCATTATGTTATTGTATTAGGATGGTGTAAAAATAATTACAGTTTTGATCATTTCAAGTTTGACGCTGATTTTTCTTATTAGAATTAAAGAAGGTAAACGCGGCCATGCCAGTGACATATGGCATGATTTCATCAAGTCAGCTCATTGCTGAAAATAAGCTATTATTTTACAAAATGGCGATAAGACCGGTCATAATGTACGCTGCACCCATTTGGAACAACGTCAAGAGGACTAATGTCAAGAATACACAATAAAATCCTACGCATAGCACTGCACAGACCGTGCACATACAAAATAAGACTGCTTCGCGAGGAGGCGGATGTTGATACGATACATGAATTCTTTATGAAAACAAATCTGAAATTTTATCAGCCGAAGACCCATGACAACGAATTGATTGAAAATTTAAGATCGTGAAAAACAGTTTACCTGTGTAACCGGCTTGGCAGAAGACAAACTCGGAGCGAAGCATATCTTATCGTATCACTCCGCTAGTTAATAACGTGATTTTGCTTTGGGAAGGGGGTAGGTGATTTGTTCTTACTGAATCTTCTTTTCTTTTTAAACAACAATACTAGGTTTTTTGAATTTTTCCTAGCAAATAAGTAGGAGTCTAAAAAACGAATTCAAGTTAGAAATGAACAAAAGTTAAATATTAATTATCTGGGAGAACTCTTCCCCAGGAACGATTTAAATTAAAGAAAATGTCTACAGAAGAAGAGCAGAATAGTAAACTAAACTAATCGAAGAAAAGCTTGGTCTGGGTGTGTTGCAAACAGTGCAACCATTCAAACATCGACATCATCATCTGAAATCGTTACTTTGACACATGAAATTGACGGAGAAGGTTTTGAAGGTTTAGCCAGAATGATGTCGACGAATTACTTGTGGATAATGCTTCAAGTGGCGATGGTGTTTTCGGTGTAACTTTCTATATCGTCGAAGATCCAGAAAACGATAGTGAAGCGGAATAGAAGAAAAACCTTTCCCTCTCACTGCAAATATAATTCGAGGAGTTCTTCAACTTTACAATAAATTTGAAAATCATTTTCTCGTCCATGACACGAATTCTAAACGAGCCTTCAAATTCTAATGGATGTAGCGAACTGCATAGAAAATTAGTTAAATCGTCATCGCAAAATTTAAACAAGGGATTACGTTGTCAGAGCTAAAAAATCAACACAGAACGAGGGTGAAGTCGACGCTAACACTGTTTGTGAATGGACCATTGTCTTCACCGTGCAGATCTGAAGAGCTGGCTATCTCTTCTAGTGATGAAAGTGATTTAGCACCAGTTCGCGAACGTTGCCGAACATTGTCAGATCGCCACAATAATTCTGATAAAATAAATGTAAAAGGAATTGTCACTTTTCAATAAAATCAAATGAATCAAGTCCTAAAACGAACTTATTTTAAGTTTTATATCAACTTCTTTCAGATTTTCGAAGGAACTTTTTAGGCATTCTTATTTCCCGAATTTTCATTAAATTTTTTATGCGATTTTCGGTTTATTTTGACTCATCGCTTTGGTTTTATGCGATTTTAGAAAATTGTGGAACGTGTCCTTAATTTTCCAACGTAAGTTGTCTTTTTTGTGCATTTTTTTATCATATGCGGTTTTCTATGCATCGTACCGACCACAAAAAGAGACTTGGCTGTGCAACATTACAAGATACATTATTAAAGGACGACTTACCCTTGTATACACGTACAGTTGAAATTCTCCAATGAAGATAACCCACAAATTAAGAACAGTTTAATATATTAATCTCGTATTCGTGTTCGTAAAAGTTACATAGAAATATAATCGGATTCGCGGCACAGTTTATATGAAATACAAATAACAAACAATTGTTAGTAATTCACTCGATGTCAATGATCACTCTGAATGAGCTCTTTTAAGCGCGTACTGTTGAAATTTCTAAGAAATAATCTATTTAACTTGCATTCGTGTTCGAAAAACTTACACAGAAAGATAATCGCAATAACAATACATTTCTCGTACACACAGATAAGAAAGAAATCACTAAACCTGAAATTAAACGTTGAATGAGACTTTCTTAAATAAGTGAAAATCTACAGATATGTTCGAAAACGATCATGAAATTTAAATATGACTAAAAACAAATAACATAATTATCACAGTCGGCTAGCAAAACTGTATGCAATTCAATAAAATACACAAAGATGAAAAATAGAGAGCAGTGTTTCCACAGAACAGAAAGAAATACAGCCGAGAGAACTATTCGTTGCTAGAATTCAAAAGAATATAAAAGTTAAACACGACATTAAATCAACACTATTTCATTGCATCATTGTCTAACATTCAAGAGTATTTAATTTATATAGAACAGGATATATGTTTTCAATATAAAGTGAACTTTCAAATTACAATTATTTAATAA